>JAXQGT010000043.1:0-29553 GCA_037040375.1 Basipetospora sp. M8501
TACTGGGCAGAAGGGGCTATTTTAATCTTCATCTTTGCGCTCAGCGGTGCTATGGAATCTTATACACCGCTATATGTGAGCAGCTATATGCCCATCTCTTTGTGAATGATTTATTGCGCCGCTGTGGGAAACCCGGGAATGGCTTCAGAAGACTCGCCAACGTGCCGGGCGGCCTTGGGGGAAAGAGATTAATTGACACATCACCACTGGCTCTGGAAATTTGTGGGGCCTGTAATAATCAACCGCTTTATCCACGATGAAATCGAGGGTTTTCGGGAGCAAGAGGACGATGTACGGATATGCGGGATCGTTGAAAGGGGGCTGGGAGCTTGGGCTCTGGTCTGCAGAGACCTGGCGAGCAGCCTTGAACTCCGTAGATACATCAAAGGTATGGATGTCACTGCTCTACCTAGTGTACTATTTAGAGTGTAGAGCCAAGCAGTATCCCACAAACATGAATCAATCCCCTGCGCCGCATGTGGTGGTCGGTCATACACTCCAGTGGGTTCAGGTGAAGGGCAGGTGCCTTGCCTGGCTGCAGCTCTTCAATCATCACGGATCGCATTGCATGATGGATGGGACACTCTCGAGGGCCCTGGCAGGTTTGACAGACCCTTCCATTGTCCATTTTCTGTGCCACTTCCCTATGTGGTTCGAGAAACGCATCGCCATCAAAAGCTTCAACACTCTCTGATTTGATTGTCCTAGTGTAGTCGGGACGGAGGAACTCTTAAAAGTCAAGGTGCTCTCGAGTCTGGTACGTAGTTACATTGATATGCATGGATGGAGCAAGGATCGACGCGCGCCCGGAAACGGCGACAACCTGCGAACCAGTGGCCTCGAAGCTCTCGTAACAGAGTGCTCCGCTCCGTAGTATCAGTGTACGAGTAGTGCACAGTACGCGATTATTCGAAGAGATCCATGGAAGAGATGGGATTCGCATGGCTCGACGTAGATCGTCTGGGGTAATAGCATCATCGAAGGCTAAATTGGCTCCATCGAATGCATTGCAAGGATCAATGGGTCAAATCAACGGGGGTCCCGTTGCACTTGCCATCGGGTCATGGCTTTGTCGGTGTATCAATCCCATCAATCCCCGTCCCTCCTTCGCACCTACCCTGGCTCTCACCGAAGGTCTGCCCTGGGCACTGGCATTATTGCTCCGTGCACAACACCACCTTTTAGTGTACATCCATCGTGCACTAGGCACGCTACCATGGCGGCATCCCAGCGCCCCCAACAGCGGAAACTTTGCTCCACCCATCCATCCAACACAGGCCGCAGAGCGCGGCCATCCGTCCACTCCAGAGAGCGACCCCTACTCCGCACCAAGTCCGGTTTGTCCCCCTCCTTATCCTTGTCCCTGGGTCCCGTGCAGGCAATACCGACCATGTCCCTGTCGTACAGGCGAGTAGTGCACACTACGCAGTACAGTACGAGGTGATACAGAACACAGAACACCAGAACATGAAAGGGATTAAGGATCAAGAACATGCTGGGCGAGGGTCCGGTTCATCCTCCAAGACAACCATCTTCTCGCTTCCCGCTCTGCACCGACCATTGGGCGCACCCGGTGCTGCCGTCAGACGAGTATTACCCTGTACTTCCGTGCACTAGAGTACGGAATATTGGCCTCGACGTTTCCTCCTGGGGCGGGCGCATTTCTCCTCCATCCTTCCCGCCCATACCATGCCCTGCTCTTCGACTCTGCAAATCACAGGGCACGGATTGGATCTGTAGTTCGGAGCAATCGAACCCCTCCACCAAGAGACTTGAATATCCCACCCAACGTGGGTGGAGAGGCAACCACACCTCGTAGCTTCGAGGAAGGTCCCTGGAGAACAAAGACCTCCGTATGGCCTGGACATCGGTTCGCATTCTAAAACAAACTCTACTTCTCATACACTGCGTGTATAACACTCTTGCACATTTACAATTCTCAGGTCACCAAGTGGCGCATATGGGCCGCGACAGCCGGATTCTAGCCCCAGACATTTCTGGGGAAACCCTCATCTGATGACCCCCGCGAGGCGGCTTAGTGTGAGACCATCCCCGCCACATTCGCAAAGCTCTGGTCCAAGGTTCGGTCTAGAGGTTTTAGCGGAAATAGGGTCTTTTTTCTTCTTCTTTTCTTTCGTCCATTTGGTGGAAAACAATCAACACTTCCTTGGCCTCGTCAATGTTAGCGCGGATAATCCCCGCCGGTTACAACTATCAATGGAATTGTGATTGTGATCGAGCTGGGGCAAGGCCTGGCGACGCAAGGAGCGAGGAGGAGTCTTCGCCTCGGGCTATCAGAACCTCCGCTTCGACCGCCGCTAGCTGCACTAGGGTCACTTCATCCAGTCCGCCCTTTGATTCATACGACGTATTGGCGCGTACTAGGTTTTTAGCACGACCGGAAACTCGATCGGTCGACCCAAGAGAGACATCTTCAATGTCTACCTTGAAGTGAGGCTCTTTTGTGATAGCCAAGCTAGACCTTGTCCGTCAGAGCGGGAGAAACCACACTTGCGTCCAAAGACTTTTTACGGCCCCCTACCATTTTCCGCCCCCCTCATCTTGAAATGCCTGCCTTTTCCCGATGTACGATAGCAAAGCAGGTCTGGAGTAGGACGGTTGTGTGCCCTGCTCTATCCGACCTGATGGGATTTCTACCAGAACGCGAAATCCGGTTGCACCGGCTTAATTTCGACCCGTCATATCCCGTCCATATTCGAATATACGGAGTACACTATTTATATATAAATACGTGTTGATAGATGAGACTGGACAACGAATGCGAAAATGGCACCTACCCCCGATGACCAGACCGAATTTGGCAGGCAGATATTTAATATCCGTGGTCTTTTTGACAGCAGAGAAAGCATCAAGGCCGTACGGAGTACATGTATCAAGCAGGAAGCTCACATTGTTTCCGAGATGGAGGATTACGGACTTCCTTTGGCAGCACTGGTGACATCCTCAGCTCAATAACGAGGTACCTTCGCGTATGATGGAACAGACGGGCGAAGAAGGATCGTGTCACCGGCTTGTTCGGACACCGCCCCTCGAGTACGAACGACAATCACGCTGAGTCTCACGAGAGGGCTGACAAGAGCCGGCGGTGCAGTTACAAACCCTTTCCTCTACTTAGACTCGCCGCGTCTGTGTACGGAGTAATATGCATTATGCTCTTATCAAAAGGCGGAGGACGAGGCTGGACTTGCAAACTATTCGTCGTCGAATGCCAGTTAGAGGCTGCTGAAGGGCCGTATCTGGTTCCCGTTATCCTGACTGCCCGTATGCCACTTTGGCTTCAGATATTTATGGTAATTTCATGTTTCTTTGACGGACTCAAGGTGTCATTATTAATTGATACCTCAGAGCCGAGAGGGTTATCCCTGTATCATACGGCGCATCCAAACTCCGCCTTCTCCCTTCCCTTTATCGCCACACCCGCGGGACCCCTCCGCACCCCTGGTACGAGAAGTACTCCGTAAGCTGCACTGTAAAGAGTGTGATTCGAATCCCAATTAGAGTTGGCTTGCATCTAGCAGTTCAGTACAATACTCATCGCAACCGCTGCGTAGATGGCAACTGTATCAGAAAAAGCTGTAGCCGACGGATGCAAACCACGGCCGGAGGCTCAGGTTGCAACCGTAGCGAAAAAGATAAAGAAAAAAAAAAGGAAAAAACCCATGGTAATCAACCAAACCCCTGCAGAGAGGTTGAACCATCACGAGGGAGACTTCCTCGCTCGACAAGACGCTTCGAAACACGCTTGCTCAGAATGCGAGACAAAAAAGGTACATACCCCGCTTCTTGACCTGCTGTGCTTGGATCCTAGAGTGTAATGACTCGCGAGCCTTTGGTGTAAGCTGCAAGAACAAGGCCTTGCGCTCGGCGGCGTGGGCTTTGACTCGCGGTGGGCTCGTGGTCCCTCCGAATAATCGATTCTAGAAAGCTCC
This sequence comes from Basipetospora sp. M8501, assembly GCA_037040375.1. Lineage (NCBI taxonomy): Eukaryota > Fungi > Ascomycota > Sordariomycetes > Microascales > Basipetospora > Basipetospora sp. M8501. The sequence goes on from JAXQGT010000043.1 coordinate 3,951, forward strand.
GCTCTCCATTATTACCCGTAGAATGGTCGAAGCCTACTATGAGCACGAGAAGAAGAAGGGGAGGGTCTCTCTGGGGGTTTCTATAGTCATTTGACGGAATGGATCAGTCTCGCAACCAGGCAGGACTTCAATACGAGTCGAGCCCCGCTTGGAGGTCATCCTTGACGAGACCGGCTACTCTCAAGTATCTGAGTTGCCTCTCGTATGAGATTCGGTTCCCGAGTCGTCCCTCTATGAGATGACACCGCGCTTGGCGACGCACAAGGTCATCGGGGTCCGTCATCCTGCAGGTTAATGGACAAAGCTAGTCAGAACGGCCGGTGTTCCAAGGCGCATTTATCTCGAGGGCGTCATTGAGGGGACTTCGCCCTGAGACGTGCGCGGCCTGACTGTACCTCCGTAGCCTGCGTATCTTCACTGTGTTTCGAGATTGGAACACCGACAGAGCCATGGGCTGCCAAAGTCCAGCGCAACGGGTACGATTACCTAAATTGCGATGCCTCAGAGGCTACCTATATACACCCAGCCTGGGACGTTAGCCTCGTGTTGCCGGGGGTGCTGCTACCTTGGCCGACCTGTTCGAGTGCTAGAATGCAAGGGACCCGGCGTCTCTGGATGGCATGGCAACAAGCGAGTCAAGGAAAGGAGCATTCAGGGTCACAGATGTTGTAAGGAACGACTATGAACAGCAGGATGGATTGATGGCGATATCATTGAAGCTACATCGAGGTGGAGTTCCCTAATTCCTCAAACCAGATTCCTGCCTTGCCGAGGAAGCATCGAAAGTGTCGAGGAGGATATGCGGTTGTGTGGAGTGCACCTGAACGTCTGTGCTCGAGGCCGCACACCGTCCATCCTCCCCTCTTCTCTGGACTGGACCCATCTGAGATCTCAGCACCTGTACACTTCACGACGGGGATTACCCATAGTCGTGTATATGTACACAGTGTTTAATCACAAAGAACATACGGTGGCTTATCCTGCTCACGTATTCTCGAAGTAACGTCTGTACTTCGGTCATGTACCCGACCCCTCTACACTGCTAGCTTCTCCGGGTCCTCTTTCAACTCCACACCCACTTCCACACTTCTCCAGCCTGGGGGACGCACCAACCCACCCACCACCCTGCCCGTCCTTCCCATCCGCTCCATCATCCACTTCCCCTCCATCACGCCTGCAACCCCTAGAGTCCGAATGGACACACGAAAGGTACGGCTACATCTACCACTCAGGACCAAGACTTTAACTCTATCCATCATCGCGACGCGTCTCTCCAACCTTTATCATTCTCGTGAAATAACATCCTTGACCTCACCCATCGCCCGCAGGTGAGGCCGAATCCGTACATCTGCCCGCAGCCAAAGCCATAGGCACATGCGACGATAACAGTCCACGGCCAGAATCTTCGACGCCGACCTCGTCCTGGAGAGTGTCTGCGCTACTCAAGGAAGCGAAACACAGTCCCTGTCAGCTGGATGAGCTGGGCTCATTTTCTTCGTTGCCGACTTCGAGTCCTGGATTTTCCCCGTACGAACTAATAATCGTCCGACACTCGCCTTTCGCGCCATCACTCTCGACCTTGGCAGTGTTGATCTCTCCAACATCGCTCAAATCCCGGCTGCGTTACTGACTGCTGCCAGTTCCAGAGTCACCGGCGATCTTTGTCTCACGACCGAGGACTCGTCACCTTGAGTGATTATAATGGGCGCAGCGCAACAACCCGCCTTTAAGACAACCAAACATATCGTCCTGCGCATCGCCTGATTGTTATCATTTCCATCTCCACGGTGTCTAAGTAAGACGTGCCATTTACCCTTGGACTGCCGTACACACAGGCGACCCCTGGGAACCACAAACAGCATATCCTGCCATCTCGCAACTCTCCCTACGGAGGCCGCACTATTTGTATCGGCGGACTCAGCCTGGAGGCATCACGACAACCATTGGTATGATCATCTCACCGTCTGCAAATAACACTCCTGCCAGAGATAATCACAACAACCCCACGCCTGCCATAGTTTGACATCTCTAGCGACGACAGTCTTATTCATTTTCTTACGTTGACGCCCGCACCCAAAGTCATCTAGCCTGTGGTTTGGCGTGCTGGGTCTAGGATCAGAGATCCATTCGAGAACCGTACCGAGACAGAGTCTGTACGCTATCAATCAACCGTCCGCACGCCCCCCTGCCCCTGCGCACACACCCCCCAGGCATCCTTGTGCACCCGTCCTACGCACACGCCTTTCTCGACAGAGTAATAAGGGTACAGCACGGAGAACGGAAGCGCAGCACGTCGTACACAAACCCTGCTCTTCTCCCGCCGCCGTCCTGCGACCTTACTGGAGACCCAATTTCCAATCCAGCCTACTGTCGCTCCGCTCTTATAACCGGCCCACTCTTCGACACCCCCCCTCACTCCCCAAAGAACCCACGCTTTCGCACTTGCGCCAACCATATGCACGCATAATCCTGCTTGCATCCTCCCTCCACACACGCTTCCAGATCTGAGCTTGCTTCTCCGTCGCGTTCCATCAAAAAGGCAGCCTGACTGCTTCACGACACGTCGTTGTCGTCGTCGTCGTCGAACTCGCCTTTCTGAAGGGCTTCGTTATTGCTGCGCCCATGTACTCCGTACAGCCAAACAGCGCTGATAGTGCGACAATCAATCCAGCAGCATTAAACTCTCCTGGTATGTGCCAATCTAGCCTTTGTGTTTTCCTTTATCGGGGTTGTCTCTCTCCACCCCCGGGTTGCTGCCTGCGCTCCCCTCTCTTGCCGTGCAAGGCCCCGGCGCTCCCATCAACACCGTCGATTTTTGTCGCACGCATCGCGCTTGTCAACGCAAAGTCGTTGCCGTCGACCGATGTCCTCTGCTGGTTCTCTCTCGCTCCTACCCGTCATCTTGTGCATGCGATCGCGCTATCTTGGACGCCACCCACTCGACTCGCCACCGAAGATAAGATGGCCTTGACTGAAGGACCGGCTCTTTCTCCAACCATCTTCGCCGCCGGTTACAGTGGTTCTCCTCTGTTGCAGATATGCGACAGTGACTTGGGATCTCTAACTACGGAAAGAATGCTGACGGGTATCCCTGACCAGACCTAGTTAACTCGTCTCCTCGAGGTGTAAAGAGGAGTAGATCGATCGATACTCACCAAGATTCTATCACAGCTGGTTCCGCCACCGCCGACGGTAAGTCATTCTTTGCAATAATTCCTATTCCGTGCCTGAGCACACATACTGTTTACTTCCCCGTGCTACCCCCACACCCCGCGAAACATAACATATTTGTGATACGCGCCGCGATGAGTCTCCCGACTAACGAGATATGCGCATTTCCAACAGGCGACTTGAACGCTAGAAAGCGCGCGAAGCCGATGAAAGCGAGACAGACAGGAACCATTACCGAGGTGCCCGGCCAGGCAACCCAGCAGCAAACCATGCCTCCCCAGACTCCCCAATCACAGACCGCTCCCCTCACGGGACAGACCTATAACCCCGCCCCCGCCCCAGCGCCGCAGCCGGTGAAGACGACGCCGACCAAGTCCACTCTCAAAGCCCTGCCAACGGTCAGAGACCATACCACCGATCAGCTGAATCCTGCCGGCGATGAGTACTTGCCTAGAGAGACGGACGAGTTTGGAGAGAAGAAGGTGATGCCCAATGGTGAACTCCTAGGCGGACGCGAGTACCGGTGCCGGACATTCCTTGTTCCCAATCGCGGGGACAAGTTGTTCATGCTTGCCACGGAATGCGCTCGCGTCCTTGGCTATCGCGACTCGTACCTTTTGTTCAACAAGAACAGGTCATTATACAAGATCATCGCGAGTCAGGTTGAGAAGGACGATCTTGTCCAGCAGGAGATTCTGCCGTTCTCGTATCGATCCCGGCAGATCGCAATCGTCACAGCGCGTTCCATGTTCCGGCAGTTTGGCAGTAGGGTCATTGTCAACGGCAGACGTGTGAGAGACGACTACTGGGAGACCAAGGCGCGGAAGCAGGGCTTTACTGAGAATGACTTGGCGGGGGAGAAGCGGCCTGGTGGGGCGAGGGCGAGGGAAGCGGCGGCAGCTGCGGAGGCACAAAACAACAGCGTCCTGATGGGCGGTCCTCACGGCGAGATCGTGTATAGCAACACTCCCGCGCCGTTCCCGGGTGCCCAATCGCAGCTCGTTCAACCAGGTATGCTTGGAGGACCAGTGGGAACCGCACCAAGGATGCCCGTGATAACACTTGGACCAGACCTCAGCGATACTAGGACGCGCGACTACAGTGGCATTCTCAAGGGTGGCCCCCGACAGGAAATCACGGGACCGGCGTACCAGGACCAGACCCGGCCGGCTGGCGTATCCGAGCTGAACGCGCAGGCTCATCACGCGGCCGAGTTCAACCGGACCATCAACCAACAGCGTGACATGCGCAACGACTATCTCCACAACCTCTGGAGGCGGCCGCACGAGCAACCGGCGACGACGAATCTCACCCCGCCCGCACCCGCAGCCGATACCGCCACGACCCGACCGTCGCAGTCCCCGCATACCACGGCCGCAGGCATCTCTCAATCTGGGATCATGGCAACCCAGAGCCCGCAGATGATGATGGCGGCCCCGGCGTATTCACAATCCGTCCACAATCAGAACACTATGAGTCAGGCCCCGATCAGAGGTATGACCCAGTCGTCCACCCAGAAGAGCAACCGACCAACGTCGTCTCTCTCTTCAGGAACCGCTGGAGCACTCTCCCAGAACCAGGGGTATAGTTACCAATCTGGACAGATGTGGCCGTCCACTCCGCAGTCGTCCCAGCACGGCTACTCTGGTTACACGACACAGGCGCAGCCGCCACACACTCAACAGTCGCCGGCGCCTCAGCTCCGCCACTCTAGCAGTGGGCAGATACAACCGGGTATGCAGTTCTCAAACATGTCGGGACTAAACCAGGGCTACGGGGCTGCGGGCCAGTCCATGTACCCTGCGGACCAGACTCCAAGACAGTACATGGCTCAGGGCGCGCAGGCACCGCCGGCGGTGACGCAGGCGTGGTCAAACCAGCAGACGCCTGCCACACAACAGTGGTGGCCAAACACTCAGCAACAATAGGTTTACGTTGATGGTGATCCGCCCGCCTGGCAGGCGAACCCCCTTTGCGAAGACCACGGTGGTATGGGTTCGATGATGGGTTGGTGAGCTTGAGTTGAGGTCTTATGCGTGATGTCTGGTCATCTCCAATCCAAGTTGGTCTTGTCTTTGCCTTTCATTTCTTGCTCCTCTTGGTGGGCTGTTGGGTTTTTGGTTTCAGTTCTTTGTTTTGTTTTCTTTCCTTGCTGAATACCCCCGCCAGTATCATGAAGGGTGGAGAGTCTAATATTCTTAGTTGCTGCCTGTGCACTTGTCGAACAACCCGCTTTTTTCATGAACCCTCCCTGCACTTTTCAAGGTGGGGCTTTCCTTGACGCATTCCGCTTGTGATGCCTCTATCCGAAGAGGTGCTTTTCTTTGGGATGGTTTACTATCTTACCATGGCCTGGGGGCGGACGTTTGGACTGGGACTGGGAGGCGGGGACTGGTATAGAGGAGTCCGGGAGGTCCTGTGGACGCGCGAGATTCCTACATTTGTCCTCTGCTTTGCTGTCTTGCCCCCCTCCCCCCTATGATTTGAGATTGTTGCATGAGACCGAACTATGTCTCCCACAGGCTTACAACGATGGGGGGATGTGCCTCGTATTTCACTATTCGAGGCTGCTCTACTCACTCCGCTAACTGGCATCACGTTCATTGCGGAGTTGGACACCCGACAACAACCAATTCCTGACGGAGCCTCAAGCTATATTCCCAACATTTTGCGCTTGTGAGCTGACCGACGGGCTGCCGAACGAATATCCCATATCCGAAACGAGCACCTTCCTGGTTGAGGGCGAAAGAAGCCCAGTGACGGCGTATACACATGCAGAAGGCACGGATGATACCCCGGTTGGCTGGACAGTTTGGACAGAGAGAGCACCTGGCGGGTAGACTGCTTTTTTTCCTTTTTTTGATTGTCGAGAGAGGGCGGCGTCGACTTCGCTTTTCTTGGCCATTCTCTTTTGCTTTATGTCGTCCATCTTCCGCATGGGTGTATGTACGGGTCCATGTCCTCCTTTACTTTTGCCTGCCCCTTCCCTATAACATGGAGGGGATGTCATCTCTCCTTTACCCCTTTTCTTAACTTCTCTTTTCGTTTCTGATGGCTACGGTTTTTGGCCCCCTCTTTTTCCCTTCCCTTGACTCTTTTCATATTGGACTGGCTGGTGGCACATTCATCAAGGATACCTCGGCAAATGGAACAAGGGGTTGGTTGGTTGGGCTTTTTTCTGTTTCTTTGTCAGGGATTCTTACTGCTTTTCTTATTGCACTTCTCGAACGAAACATTTTTGATTGCTGGCAGTTTCTAGGGTTCCTGTTCTCCTAGGACGTATCTGTGTTTCTTATTATTCTTCACTTTTCATAAACTTTCTTCTCCTCTCCTAAACATCTCCCTCTCCCCGTGATTCGTCTGAACGCTTCGTGAATTCTTGGCTCCTTTCCCCCTTCGTCCTGAGACCGTGGGTATGTATGTGGCTTTTAGGTTAACAGTAATCGGGGCTGACGGCGATCTGACCCAAGTGACGTGACAAGTGCAGGACTCAGGGGCGTCTATTCCCAGGTGCAGTCTTTCTTTGTTCTTTCTCCGCGGCTCGGACCTTGCCTTGCTGGCTTGCTGGAAGAATTTCTCAAGGGGTTTCGCGCCTTGGCGGCCTGGCTTCATTTCGGAGCCGATGAAAGGTGAAAAGTTCGAAAGGATGGTGTCCCGGATAGTAGGATGTTTTCTTTAGGTGTTCCACTTCCCTTGCGCTCTGCAAGCCTGACGGGAAAACCACTTGATCGGGGGCTCCTCCGCCTTACCATGTACCTAAGAGGAGCCTGCCATCCCCACTAATCAGTGCTAGCCACTCGGCTTCAGGAACAAGAGACCAGGACGATTTCAGCACCGCTTTTGAAATTGCGTCCTGTTTTGTGACCGTTGCCCTTTACCCATGGCTCAAAGACTGTAATATGCCGGAATCCCCGATGCCTCGCGCAGGTATGGAAGGGGCTTAAGTAAAAAGGTTCATAAAAAGGCTTTGCAGGAACCAATATGTACAAGAGGCAAAGGTATCTATCTCATCCACAGCATGGGTCTACCACACAATACAACGTATATTAGAGTACAGGGGGGGGCCTCTGCGGTGGAGCGGTGGGAGGATGATCGAGCACGTAGCGCTTGGGAAAGTAAGTAGGTAGCGTGCCTTGCGTGAGAAGCCCCAGCAGTGTGTAAAGTGTATGCTACGGGTCTAAGACGGGCTGCGTAAAACGACCTACAGACTATAGTAGCATGGGGAATCTGGGGGTTGCCGGCCATGGCCTCAGTCACTGTCATCCCCGTCGTCATCCTCATCCATCCTGTCCTCCTTCGCCTCTAATGCATCAACGTCCTCCTCCACTCCACCCTCCTCCTCATCCTCATCTTCTTCGTCTTCCTCCTCTTCCTCGTCATCCTCCTCCTCCTCTTCCTCTTCTTCCTCCTCCGCGTCGTCAACTACATCGTCTTCGGGCTCCGTCTCAGCGTCGTCAACCTCTTCGCCCGCGGCGGCCGAGGCGTCGACCTTGGGCTTCTTGGGCTTGCTGCCGCCCTCGCCGGCCGCATCCGGAGTGGCAGCACCAGCACCCGCGCCCGCATCCGCCCCGGAGGATGACGACGGTGCGGCGCGCTGCTTGCTCGCGGCGGCCTTTTGGCGGTAGTTGGACCGCTTGGCCGATTGGATCTGGTTAAACTCTGCAACGTTCGACACAAACGCGGGGGCGGTTAGCAAGCAGGCTTACCCCTCCCCGACCCCCCGTGGAGCTTGTGAATGAAGGAAGGGCATTTTCGAGCAGGAAAAGTGTCCCCTATCGGATGGGGACAACGTAAAAAAGGGGTGCGTGAGGGAAAAGAGGGTTGCAATGGTGTTGATTCCTGAGATGGCTGGAACAAGAGAAAAGGGGGAGATGATAAGACGAACTCGCAAACTCGGCCTCTAAGGGGCCTTTAAGGAAGCCGCACTCGATGTCCTCGAGGGCCTGGAAGACGTCGGCGGGCAGGACCGTCTTCTTCCCCGCCGCCTGAGCATGCTCATTCGCACTGAAGTTGATCGGGCGATGTTAGTCCCGTTTGAGATGACTCTTTCAACCGGTGAATACCCCACCTTCCAGCGGGAATGGATTGAGGGTCAGTGACGGAAGGGAGGGGGCCGCGTCATCAGGCACATACTGGGAGGCAAGGTAGCTGATGAAGACGGTGGCGCTCTGCCTGAGGGCAAGGACGGCGTTGCCCTGAATCTGGATGTTGGGCGGCAATACGCCCTTTGCCAACCTGGTGATGATAGACTTGGGTAGATTGAGTTCCTTTTGATATATATGTCGAGTGTCAGTCGACCCTCCATGACCTGCACTCTTTTATACACGCGCCTCTCCCGCCACTTGATTGAATCCCGTCCAACGTGGGCTCTTTGCCCCTTTCCACATAACACATGCACACTTCTTTTGTTTCCCTCGTCCTTAGACGGCACTTCTAGCGCGATATACCCTCCAGTGGAACAGCATAGAGTTGGGCGGAAGGGATGTGCACTTACGTCGATGCCTACGGAATCCTTGACATCTTTGTCCTTCTTCTCGTGGGCCGCCGAGGGTGACGCCTGGGCCTGTATGGTGCTAGAGTCCGGGCCGCCGACCTCGGTGGTGAGGGTGACGTTAGGGCTCGCGTCGGCGCCCGGGGTGACGGGGCGGGGCGGGGCGACGTCGCTCTTGCGAGCGGCTTCGCTTTTCCGTGGCATTTGGGTTTGCTCTCTTTGGTTTTTTCTTCTCTTCTTCGTCTCCCTAGGTTACTCTCCTGTGATGAAAAGGGGCCGTGCGGATGTGAGTCTGTGAGTAGGCTGGTGCCCCCTTCTGGAGGTAAGTTGTTAGGGAGGGCTTAGTGCTAGTGTATGTGCGTGCTCTGAGATGAGGTTGGGATTCAGGTTCGTGGGGGGACGGAGTTGATCAATGGCGGCCTCCTCAACTAGCGATGTGTGGGTTCCTGGTGTCGGCTCACAGGATATCTTGATGATTCAATGCTGCGAGCGGGAGCTCTGTGTCGACCCTGGGGCTCTTCGTTGCATGCAGTTCTGTCGTCGTGTGTACTGGCGATGGTAAATGGCGGGTGGATGCTGTGGTCAGCATGAACGGTGAAGTGGCGCGTAAAGTGGCGCGTGAGTCGAGGCGCGTCCAAGAGTCCTGAGGCGTCAATTAACGCGGTCCTCAGGCTATGTTGCAGCCCACGCACCGCAATTGGCACTAGCCGGGGGCTTTCAGCTGCCCTGTGCAGTGCTGGCTCAATGAATCAACTCTTTCACACCCAGCCACATGCATTGGATCCTCTGCTCCCTTATTGTACAGTACTGTACCTCAGGCTATTCTCCGATTCACACACTAATCGATGAAGTTTCACCGTCGACCAGCTCATGAGGCAGAACATTATCATTGCCCGTCGTCCATGTCGCCATCTCCCCATCTTGTCTCATCGACCTGGCCCAGTCGCGATGCACACAGCCCATAGCATCAGCATTGACCCTAAAGCGACACACTTTACATGTATCCTGCCCTCGCGCCGTTATCTTCAAACAGATTGTTACATCCATCCAGCACCCCGGGAATCCGTACACCTCGGCCAGGGTGCAAACCGTTTATCAATATCGTGGACCGCCCCGTCCCCCGAGCTTTCGACCTATGGCACGGCACATACGTAACAGCCGGCCCCTTCCTTGTCGAGATCTCGTTAAAACTCCCCGGTCGGGGAAATATGCCTACGTCCAGCTTTCCGCGACACCCTTCCCATCCAGCTCTAGAAACGCCCTCATCTATCCCAAACACTAACCCACCCCCCGCATGTGTGTTCCCCAACTCCATCATTGTGCGAAAGTAGAGAGTAGCGTGCCAAGTGCTTTCGCATATCCTCCCTTCCCTGGAGCTCGTCGCACATTCACACACACAGAGATACTCTCTCTCTTTCTCTCACACACCCTCTTGAAGTATCGCCTCTTCAGATCTCGATGGGTGGATGCAGCGCGGCGTCTTGGTCGACACTCGGACCCGCCACCCTCCCTCCCCGCCCTGATCGGCACATCGCACATCGCGCATCGAAGAGCAGAAGGCTGAGGGCAAATATCACAGTGACAGCAGTGCATGGGCCCGAAAAATGCACATCTCCCGAGAGTCTCTTTTTACGGTGACGATCTGCAACCCCCCCTTCCCCCTCCTGTCCCCCCCCGAATCTGATCTGAAAATAAGTATTAAGATGATAATAGCATGACCCATATCGGACCTTCACTTTAATGCCTTGAGCAGCTTCTCTTGGCTTCTCTAGAAAGAGACACTAGTTGATGGTGGTGGATTTGCAGCTCATCATGGGCCTTGGCCTTTCCCAAACAACGGCGCTCTTCATCACCTGCATGCGCAGCCCGATCTAGAGGGACCAGACGGCTTTCCTGCCCACCCTTTCCCCCCCCACCGGCACATTGGATATGTATGATTTGGAATATGAGATGCTAGCTCTCTTATCATACCGAGCAGACATACAGGCAGGCACTTTACAAATGAACCCAGTATGGCGGTCCCACAGGCCGGGGTTCGTTTCATACCAGTCCTCGTGCCCCAAGCTTGTCCCACCATCCAACTTACACCTTGAACCACCGCCCGGTACATGTACTCAAGGGATTGGCAATCAACCGACTCAAAACACGCACAAGTGCCCGGGATACGTGGCCCAACAGAGCGCATCAGTGTGTGCACATTGCAATCAATGTTCGTGTTTGGTATTTCCTCGCATACGATACAATCGGAATGCTCAATCAAAGGACCATCTCTTCCTATCCAGAGTGTAGCGTTCGTGTCCGAAAATCCCATTGATGCATCAATCCCTTCCAGCGGTCTCGATTTCGCTCCTGACAGGGTATATCCTGCATGCCACCCGTGACCGAATATATGTACAACAAAAAAAACATATACATAGAAGATGGAGACCAGCACTCCGTCGTGTCAATACGACTCTCAAGTGATTTTGTCAAAGTCCTCCGGGGAACAAAAGAAAAAGAAAAAAATAAGTACAGGCGAAGGGTGTCTGTGAGCTTCGTCGAGTATGGGGATGGGCATATGTCGATGACGGCGCATTCTAATCACTGTCGTCCTGACATCGCCCATGCAACTGCTCAAGCCAAGGGCCCGTGTCCGACCTTATTTGTAACGGGAGAAGATTCCATGTCAAGCTTGTCATCCCAGTCGGAATTCAGACAAGAAGGTTGGACTTCGGCGTAATGTCTTTGGTAGAGGACATGGGGCGAACCGTGGGGCGAAGCGTGGAGATTCCCCGCAGGCAACCTGAAACCCCATGTGCACCCACTGCCCGCATCGTGCCCAATGCTAGGCCGTCGATCCTTCTGCGAGGCTTCTCGTCGCTCCAATTTCCTGATTGGCGGGGTTCGGGTTTTGTCAAAAAAAATCAAAACCCGTAGGGAAAGAAAAAAAGCAAGGGACGGGCATTCCCCGCCTCGTTTCGTGAATCGTAGGCGACCCGCTGCTTCGTAGATCTAGAACAACCGGGGTATTGGTATGGCAGGGAGGATGTGTGGGAAGGGGAAAACCCCGGTCCTTGCTTCCGATCCCAAAACAGTGTCGGGTTTATGCCGCAGGGAGGATGCCCGAGCGATCGGCCTCACATTCGTCCCCGCGAAACGGGAGTTCGTCGGTGAACGTCCCCGCTAGATGAACGAACGGCCGGGAAGGTAAGGCGTCGTAATCCGCCAGCCGCTCCTCTCTCTTTCGCATCCTGATGGTAGGGATCCCTGGAGACATGGTACCCCTGCCCAGCAGACGCTAGAGTCTCAGAGCTGGCACGCCGTAAGAAAAATGAACAAAGAAGCAAAAGAGTAATCGCGGTTGGCCCCCCGTCAACCGATAGCCCTCCCAATCTCGCCCTCGGGCGTACCCCGCCCTCCACGCGCGAGGAGCGGCCTCGGCGACATGCCCCCGACGAAGTACTCGTCGTCGAATGACGACCTGGGCGGGCATGACGAGTCGCTGTATATCCGCGCATGCTTCCTATCGTACGAGTGTGATGTCCTCGGGTAGTAGTAGGAGTAGTCGTTACTAGCCCGCGGCGAGGATCCCCCGTAGGGTCTGTGGTTGTTGTTGCCGTAGAAGCTAAAGTTGACATCCCGGTAACTCGAGAAGCTGATGCTGCTCCGGCTGCTCCGCGTGCGTAGGTGCCGCGGCGCCTTGGACAGTCTGCGCGAGTGAGACCTCCTGTGCGTGGGCACGAACGCCTCGTCGCCCTCGACCGTGTCGTCAGTCAGGCCCGGCCGGGAGTTTGGCGCGCGGGCCAGCACAGCGGCAGGGGGGAGGTCCACGCTCCTTTTCACCGTGTGGAAGGATCGTGGAGACAGCTCTGGAGCTGATACCCCGGTGCCGGGAGGGGAGGAAGGTGCGTGTTGGTACACGATCACGCTGGGCGGCTTCTTCACCGACCCCGCCGTAGAGGGCAGCCTCGTAACGGCTGCGGCGGCGGAGGTGAACTTCTCGTCAGGCGCTGCGCGCTTCCACGACTCAATCTCCTCGTCGTCGATGGGCGAGATGACACGCGGGAAGAAGGGGAGGCGGCCGCGCTTCATACGGTAACAGGCCGCTATTGTGGCGACTATAAGAAAGAAGGCCACAACGGAGAGGACGGTGCTGAGGGTAATGACGAGGGTGCGGTTGTCGGAGAGGTCAGAGAGGCCAGCGGCGGTTCCGGTATCATCGCCACCGCCGTTAGAGGGGTCGGTACTGTCCATGTCGTCGGAGCCGGGATTCAAGTCTCCGATTGAGTCTGCAGGCGAGCTGGATCCGCTGCCTGGTCTCGAGCTGCCGCTGGTGGATTGCGAACCGGGGGTGGTGGGCTTTGTAGAATTCTCGTCACCGGAAGTTGCTGTGCCGTCCTCTACCGCGCCATCAGTTCCGCCTTTGTTGCCTGATGCCGGGGTGTCTCTGTCTGAAGGGGACTCCTCGTTTCCTGATCCACTGTTGTCGTCACCCGATGATCCAGGTGCTGGTTGCGGCTGCGGTGAAGAGGAAGGAGGGTCGGTGGGCGAATTGTCAACTGGGGCGGGCTCTGGTACTGGTGCTGGTTCGGGAGCCGGGGCTGGAGACGGCGAAGGGACGGGCACCCAGGAAGGGTAAGTGTATTCCGGGGCCCCGATGTTGCTGTCTGGCCGACCAGGTCTTATGGGCCGTTCGCTCTGAGGCTCGGGAACGGCGAAGACAGCTAGTGAAGAGAGTCAAGGTCAGTGAATGGCACTTGTAAGACTGGAAAAGCACACTTTAAAAAGAAACGACCGAGGCTTGCTGCACTTTGGCATTCAATGTAATGAAACGCTGTGCTGGCAAGCCAGGACATGCTGCATGCCCACATCTCATTGAAGTGCCTCGCACGTCCTCAATCCACTGGGGCTCTATCTCCATTCCGAGTGAATCAAGACCGATCTTATAAGATTGACAGACCTGATAAGCCCAGCGCCACTAGCAGCAGCCTCGATATCGCCCGGTTCGCCATTGCAATGAAATCCCGGAACGTGTGATCTGATTTGTTCTCGGGGCCGGCAGGGTCGTCGACAGAGACGTTCTCAAGGTCCCAAAGTACTCCAGCTCACCACGTTTCCGCCATTGAACAACTTCGGGCCCTCAGGGCAGACCGGTTCTCTCCTCGAGCGTGGAAAATTGGGGTTGAGGAGAAAGAAAAGATAGCAAACAAGGGCCAGACGCCTCACGAAAGTTGTAGCACTCACTTCAAATAGCAACCCCGGAGGAAAACCGGAATAAGGTAAATGAGGGCGGCAGGTGGAAGATAAAAAGGGACAGGCGGGCGGCTATTCTGCAGCCGGGCACGGTCAAAGAGAGACGGCCGAATGCGTGCTCGATCACGAATGGGACGCTGAGCGGGTTGCAGGCGGCCACAGCGGTAGGCCAAGGGATAATAAAGAGTGGGAGAAGCGAAGGGGACGGGATGTCCAAATGCGGGATGGCGAACGGGAGAGAGGGTTGGGGGAAGGCTATAAGAGACCCGGCTGTAGGCTCATATAGAAAGCACGAGCTACCAAGCTCCGGCTGGCTCCAAAAAAACAGAGTGCGTGAGGGTGGGGGACGAGGGAAGCAATATGCGCCGTCCATGTATATATATGTATGTATAGATGGGGTAGTGGCAGATAGAGAGTCGAGAGCAACGGCACCCCTTTGGGGGCCGGCCATTGACCACATTAACCAAATACCTTATCGATGACCGGGGTAGACTCCGTAACACCGCAAACAGATCGGCACCCCAGCGGGCAAGGTCGAGGGGTGTGGAGTGGAGCGCTCAAGGGATTGAGGAGGATATCAAGGCACGAATCATACAGGAAAAGGGCAATAGTGCAGGCGGTCGACATGAGGGGGTGAGCAATCGGGGCCTTGTCGGCGTCGGGCATGTTCGTGTTGGCCAGCCACGTTTCCTGGCTGGGATGAGAGTGCAGCTTTCCCACTTCTGAGCCTGTAAGTGAGTGGAGAACGAGCTGGGTGTGTCTGGGTCAAGTTGCTGCAAGGAGACGGGTCCCCCCTCCTCAGGTAAGGTACGCTGCCTGCCCATTGGGGATGTGGGAAGAAGGTGCGAACACCGAAATAGCATTGATGGCAGCAGCGTGGAGCAGGAACGAATCAAATGGGTGGTGAAGAAGGAAGGAGGGGGGTGTGGACGAACGGCGGGGGAATACGTGGTGAGACCGTGCACCCGGCCTGGGAAAAAGGTCGAAACCGGCAGGGATGCAATACCCTGAGACCAAATGCCATCAAATCGATTGCGACTTGGTATTTTCCTACAACACTCGCTCGTTTTGCCAGGTTGAGTGAGGAGAATATGAAATCATTAGTTGATGTATATGCACTACTAGCATCAACAGTGAAACTGAATATTCCTTGTTCCTAGTTCGCTGACCGTCTTTTCCTCGCCGACCGCAAAAGCAATCCATCCATGGCGGTGACATGGGACCTGGCTGGTCGTACCTGGCAGTAGTGTCAAAATGGTGTCAGTCTTCAAGGGGAAAGAAAGACGGAGAGTAGACCGCCTGACATCTCATGCCCCTGTCATTTGAGTTCGTTTAATATGTATGTCGCACTTTCGTCAATTCGCTTCCTCGCTCAATGTGGGACTTCCCATTGGCACCCACCCACTGCTCCTGCAGTCCGATGCTCCGCAAACCTCAACTCCCCATAGGCGAAAGGCTAGCCCAAGGCGGTGCTCTCCTCCTCCCTTCCCCTCTGTGTGGAGGGGACGGAAGATATTAATCAGGTACATTGTACTGTCGCAGTGTGGCAGACGAGTGGTCGCGCAGCCCACATGGCCAAGACCGGCTCGGGCAGAGTGGAGCCCTGCCGAGCAGGGACACTGGAAGGCTCGCACGCATATCGGTGATCCACGGGAGTCGGCGGACAGGCTCTGGCAGTTTGGAGGTTCAGGTTGGTCTGTTTGGACTCCGGGGAAGCAGCATCAATGATCAGGGCAATATCCATCATGTTTCGCCATTATGCCGTGGCCGGCGCCGAGGATCAGCGGGTGAAACGGAGAATACACGACAGTCCGGCAGCCCATTTTGATCCTTATGGAAGCTTACTATGGTTTGCTTATTCCTGGTTCTCTGTCGCATTCTCGATTCAAAGATCCGAAGGTTGTGCGATGTGCTGCTCTGTCTGACTGCGCTCCACACACTGGCGGAGGTAGTCAGACGTACTGGCACTTACCTGTGCTTCCATGACTACATGTACATACCAGACTTGGGGAATGCCATGACATCAATCGATCATATCAATTTGATGGGAAGAAAGGAACTTGAGTGTTCCTGCCACCTCCTGGGTTGGAGACAGACCAATGTCACGAGTTTTTTTTCATAGAAGCGAAAAGCAGAACATTGCAAACACACCATCCAAGTCCTTTCTACATTCTCCTCGTGTGCAGTGCTCGTATCCAAGGTCCAGCAAGTCTCTAGAAGCCTGATTTCTTCATGTTGCGCCGACCAGCATTCAGCATCTCATCAGATGAGAATTCTATACTAACAAAAGCACCGACAAACTTCAAACCGGCTCCCGTCTTCCACCCGCACGACGACGCTCTCCCTCGCAATATTAGGACCACCACTCTCCCATCACACATCAAGACCTCTCTGCAGCACTCGTTGTCAAAACCTCAAGATGACCAAATTAAATACAGTTAACCGACTCGTCACGATCATTAAGGACACGCCTGAGGGGCCGCAGAATTCACAGGGCCTGTGGCAGTCGCCTTGGATGGCAGATAGACGACAGCAAAGGTCCGGAACGATCTAGTCACTTCGATCTGCCTTTCCACTCAGTGATGGGATCAAATGACATACAGCAGATAATGAATTCGTAGTTTCGTTCTCATTCGTCAGCCTCGGAATGGCCTAGCGGAATATTTATAGAATAATAATGAATTTCTCTGGTAATGACTGGATATAACAGTTGCCTCTCGCGTCCAGCTATCTCCTTACAGTGAAGACATCTACAAACCGCACAGGACAGTCGTCCTTTTCCACCGAATCAACCCATCTGACCGACTTTATCGCCCAGATCCGATAGCATTGGGAAACAGCGCTGAAGAAGTCCACTTTCAGATGGTCCCGTTCGAAGGGCCACTCTGGACAGAGTTCCCTTAGTTTAGCCTCGTAGACTTTCCGCAGCTGCGTTGCTTCGTATTCCATCCTGTCGTCCCAGTACACTTCCATGGCGTCATTACTCCAATCCGTGTAGCCCAGGCTATCGCGCACCATGGCGGTAACCATACGCGGCTGCTCGGATGCGCCACCTATAGATGCACGTGTCTCTGGCTGGGGCTCATCGTATGGCAAATCCACATAGTCGTCTAGGTTCGGCTCCTTCTCCCGAGTTGGTCCCCCGAGAAATTTTGGAGGGTGAGAGATCAACCAGAGAGGCAGGGCCGAGACGCATTCCCAGTCTAAAATGGCCGTGATATCGCCCTGTTCGTCAACGAGAATGTTGTCTAGGTGGAGATCATGGTGGTAGACTGCTGTCGGCTCTGGCGCGTCCGATGAGGTTAGCGGGAGGATTGTGGGAAGAAGTGTGAGTAGCCTTTGTGCTACGACCATGGTCATCTCGGCGTCTCTATCGCCCTTTTCTCCCGCATTCTCCATGACTTCTGCCTGACACCGTAGTATCGCGTTCAATTCCGCACGCAGCCAATCGTAGCTGGAGGGGAACGGACCCTGAGGAATTACCTGGTGGAGGTCATCGAATATAAAGGATTGGGGCACCAGCATACCGGGCGTCGGCTTTCCCCCGTCTGTAAACTCCGTGTCTCTGGGGCGGCCCTCGAGAGGAGTTAGGGTCCCTATGTTCCTGAACGTGGATGCTGATCTCATGTATCCCGACAACTCTGCCTGGAATGTTGCAACCCGCTTCGTGAACTCAACCTTTTTCTCCATCGGCATGGTCCGCCACAGTTCTTCTGCCGGCCTACCATGCATAAACTCCATCAAGATCCACGGAAACCCAATCTCATTGTCGTTGTCCTCATCAAAGCTGAAGACCTCGGGGACCGGGATCGAGGTATTCTCACGCACCCACTTCAAGGTGGCTACTTCGCCGCGCGTCTTGAGGCGGGGGTAGACCGGGAGCGAGACGCGCATAACGAGCGGGTCCCCATGTTGGCTGCGTTTTACGAGGTAGAGTCTATTGTATGCGCCCGACGCATGGAACGTGACGGCACAGGGATCTTCGGGAGGGATGGCTAACTTCTGGCGACACACGCTTTCGATGGCGGTGATGGAAGGGAGCCGCGTCCAACGGGGCTCACTACCGAACAGAGTCTTTTTCCAGCCAAGGCCATCTTGGCTCGGCCGCCGCATCGTGGTGTTTCTTGTCATTGTTGGATGACGTACAAAGACTGTCGAGAAAGGGCGAGATGGGATGGAACGCTTCGGCCGTGGTGAATTGCTTGGATTGTGTAGGCGTTGATGAAAGCGTCGTGGTCGTGATGTTGGCAACACTGGATGTTGTCCCTACCACGGTTACAGGTCAACTGGTTGTGATCAATAGGTATCAAAGCACACAAAGCGACATTTATATATGGTGTTGATGGGGAGAATTGAGGCCCGAGGCCTCAAATCACTCCGGCCCCGATCACTCCGGGCCTCAATTCCTCGGGTCTCAACCATTCGGACCTCAGTCAGGTATGTTGTTCAGTAAGACCCGATGCTGATAGACTACGAGTATACATGTATGTATTGATGGTTTAGCTTTCCGGCGGACCCGTCCGATGGACGGGGTAGGCAGCACGGTTCGTTGATCTTGAGTTACTCGTCTGTGCTTCATGTTGTTTCCATTTTACCACTGATTAGGCTCCGGCATCAAATGTTAGCACCTTTTCAAGTAATCCGGGGTTAGTGTGTGACAAGCACTTCCAGTAGTAAAAGGAGAAGTTAAACCCCCAGGGCAATTTTATTTATTTACAATTGATACCATATGTACACGCCGCAATCTCTATTCAGGCATTGACACGGCCGTGATACCGGGCAGTATTTCGTGTTGATACGTTTCGTCTAAGGTACCACGCAGACTCGAGAGCACAGTTCACCCTCAGTGTCTTACTCGGTAATAAGTGGTTGCATCATGTACATGTATTAAAGCTGCAAGAAAATCTCCGGCTGGCTGGACCCCTGACCAGGAACCGCGAGGGGGCGGGCACTAGGATGTCCAATCAAGTTGATCCTCTTTTCCGTCGATCGCTCCCTACTCGTACTCCCTACGGAGTATGTACACGGAGCAGTATGAACACCAGACAAGGAATGGAAGAGAACGAGCCTAGGATGCGGGAGCATACGGGAGTGTAGGTAGGGTAGCGTAGTGTAGATGTACCTACTGTGTTTGGCCTTAAACTGGGAGCGGAAGATGGAGAAGGTAAACTACTGATGACACTACACTACACCCGTAGCCTACAATGACCATTGATCAATCGATGGGCCACGATCACATTGATCAGCTGAAGAAGCAAAGCATAAACCCTGGAAAGCGGTCAAGCCCCCTGGCAGGGTCGAAAGTCAAGGCGAACCGGGCCGAGAAAGATTTCCCGCACCCTTCCACTCCCCTTCCCATCGTGAATCGGGAAATCTTGCGAAACGTACTTTTACTCGATATCATGCGCGGGATCAATCAAATGTCTCTCTTCCTTTGCCCTCCGACACGCTACACTCGGGAAACGGCCAAGCCCAACCCCGACTTCCACCCCCGCCTCAAAGAGGACCAGCGAGGTTTCTTGCTTTCAATCCTTGGGAACCAGTTTTCCCGGCCTCGTGGTAACGAGGAAGCTGAGACCAGACCACGTCCAGCTGGACCGTAATGCCAATCCTGGAAAATCCGGGGGAACAAGTACCAGCAAAAGAAAGAAGAAAGAAAAGGCGGGGGATGAGGGGGTGGGGTGGAAAGTGGGTTATTATTATTGACAGTTGAGCTTGGGCTCCCTTCTCCTGCATATCATCCATTGATCCATGATGGCATAATCGTGAATTGCCAGATGTAAGATGGGGCTGGATTCAGGCACAGGTACAAGTCCCGGTTCTTCAGTGCGAGGTTCGCAGAATATGGCCATTTGAAGCCACGTCTTGGTAATAGTTGGTCAACATTTTCTACACACTTCGGGTTCCTTGCAGATAGCCCGAGGAACGGGGACTCACATTCTGCACTTCCCGCTTCATCAATGAGTACCCTAGGGAGCTTCCTGTTTCTCGAAGTCGTCAAGTCTAGGGAGCCTACTGTCTTTGAAAGAGCGGTGTGGGAGCCGTTTGGCGGGTGCCCCCTTTTTTGCTTCTTTAATTCCAGCCCATGTTAGTACTTGGAGCCTGGACGTGATTTGCTTCCTCGTGTTATTCTGTGCATGCTCCGCATCATTGTGGTTTAAAAAAACCGGTTGTATTCTAGAGGAAGGTGTTTGGCGAACTAGGAAATGTCCTCAAAGTCGTCTCAGTGCTCCGTCCGACACACAGATCAATTGGGCTCAAATAAGTTGTGGTCTGTGACCAGTCTGGTGCCATCATTGATCCTCCCGCCAGGTCCCACGGGCTGCGGACCTCGGTGCCACACCTACTCGTTAATAGATTGAAGCTGGAAATGATTGCGAAGCATTAACATGCCTGTGCATACATGAAACAGCATATCCCCAGGACATTTCCTGCCTAAACCTCCGTTTAAAACCCAATGTGGTCGTGCAACTGGTAGCGATCAATGTTAGGCAATGCCTCACCGAACAAAAGACCCGTTCTATACCGCACCCATTCATTCTAGTGTGTGGGAGTCGGCGATCGCGGAAGCGAGTGGGAAACACGGCATTGATGGACGAAGCGAGCGAGAGGCACGGACGCCTCCAGAGTAGATCCACGCGGTGCACAGCCCTCGATGGCGTGCATTGGAGCTAAACACGAAGGCTGTGAATTTTGATGACGGTATACTATCGATGAGACCAGACGTGATGGGGAAGAAGAAGAAGACATGGAGTTTTGATACTTGGGGGCTCTGCTAGCGAGTTCAATGCCTCCCCGGTCGTGGACCCCCGTACCTCATGTGCCTTCCGGGAAAGGACCGTCCCGGGGACGGCTCAACCCTGAGTCTCGCACCTGGTCCACCTCCCCGACATATCCCCCTCGCTATCGGCATTCCGGGCCACGATGTCGATTCTATTCACTTAGGTTGAGTGCTGTGAGTGAGGCGAGTTCGCGGGACTCAGCGCCGAGTATGGATAGTCGTGCCCACTCAGCCATGTTTAGACGAGTAAGAAGTGATAAAGCTCTGCTTCTCCTCAAGCAGGCAGCTGACTCTTTCAACTCTTCATCTTCTCGACAATCTAACTCCATTGTAAGTGTATAATAGGTGGCATTAGATACTCGGGAGCCTCAGTCAAGTGACCCCAAACAATGGATCACGGGTTTCCATTTCATATATGCCTAGTCGTTTCTGCTCTGGAGTTTCGTTAATATCCATGCGACGTTGTATCAATAATGTTACTACGGAGTACGGATGAATTATCTAGGTTACTGTATGCGATCAGACGTCGAAAGTGATCAATGATACATCGAGTGCCAGCGAGAACAGTACTATATCCAGGGTGGTACGTACGTGATAGGCGGCGTTGCATTGCATTTCCTGCTTGGTTGGCCAAACCAGGCTCTTCTGGAAGCCAAAAACCAAGGTCGAAGACACAGAGGCATAGGCGATAATAGTGCGAGAGCCATAATTTTATCATGGGGGTAACTTTTGCACACCCGGAGCAGAAAGAGCAGGAGGACAGAACACAGATCTGGAGATTTGCCCAGATCCTCGATCGTCGATGGTATTGATCCAAATCAAGCCATCCCTCCCTCTCCCCCCCCTTATCACCCCGCCTTTCATTCCCTTTTCCCCTTTTCCTTTTCTCTTCGTAGTTGTAATTGGACGACCCCTCGTCCTCCCCGGATCTGCTGCCCGATGTGTGCTCTCATGCATGCTGCTGGTGGGCGGTGAGCTGTAGTTCACTCTGCACTGACTCGACTTCGCCGATCACTCGCAGTCCATCCATGACTGGTGCCACGTGTGGGAAACGGTATCCGATCAAAAAGGGGTATGGGGCGATGCTTGTGTACATTCGTAGAAGCCAAAACGACTGCGGATCTACACCAGCGTAATGGCCTTGGGTCATGTTGTTTGAAGATTTACCCGTGTCCATAAACGAACAACCGGGTAACTACCGTTTTGCGACTGCCTATGGTGGAGGATTCCAGCGTCAGTGTCAGCTCTCGATTTCACGGCATCGATCATTGATCATCATCACCTAACAGTTAACACCGTGGATGACACCCATAGCACATCAAAGGTTTACGGATATAGAGGACTCAGACAGCAGTCGTTCCTCTGGTACTCAGCGTGCAAAAAAAAAGGGTGTTCGAAGCCAATGGTTCTGATGACCGGCCCGTAGAGATCCCACTCGACGGGTCTTGGGAAGAGGAGAAAGCCCGAGCAGCTCTGCACTCGGGTATCCGGGTCTCCTGATCAAGATGCCGCCGCCGCAGAAGGTATTGATGAAAAGCGTGAACAAGCATCTTATAGGAGGTTGCTGGGGAAGAATACCGGCCACGCGCAGGACTGTTTTTTGCAACCTGGTGCTTTCTGATTCCTGTTGACGGCTTCTGGGATATATGGTGCTTTGAATCCTGAGCGAGAAGCACTCGGTTCAGCACTCTATTGCAATCGTTTATCTAAAGGTGGGCACAGCTAAGCGACTATGCTGGTTCTCCTATGCTTCTTGCTTCTACTCGACACATTCTATAGTGTGAAGGAAGGTTTGCTAAGGGCGACACGGGGGAAGGTGGGTGGCCTAACGAGCTTCCTTTCTAAAGGAAACCTAGTCGCCCCCAGATGTCACTGCGTAATGGATCTTGCGTATCTCAAGAATGAGTCTGATATCACGTTCACGGGGCAAGGTCTCTATCCAACCCTACGGATACGGAAGATGCGAAAGGAGGCTGTTCTCAGGATCCTGGCGGTGGACAAGGGGAACTCGAGGCCGAGAAGCCTTATGGCTGGGCCGGTGCGGATCTCCCTGAACGGAGTTTAGGAAGCCGCCCAGGTGCGAGCAGCTCTGCCCTTGGCCACTGGGGCAGTTTCGGGACAAGATCAAGATCGATAGAACGACGAACTGAACCAAACCATCTGACTTCTGAAGTTATGAGACCATCCTCTGTAACACCTTAGCATGGAATGTCCAACTCGATTGTACGGAGAAGAGGTCTCCGATGAGCCCAACTGGGCTCTTGTTAAGGTACTAACGCGGAACATCATTCTTCAGATGTGGTCTCTTGTTCTCCTTGGTATACACGACGGAAGTTGACTTGCCAGAGACATCTTCTCAAATAGGTTTCAAGCTTGGATGGTTCCGATCTCAAGCCGAGGAAGCCGATACGCTTTACGGAAGATTATAATATTGGGCCAACATAGCCTGCCCGCGGATAAGAGTCCAGGGAATTATTGTAGCAGTGCCAAAGATATTGGAACAAGTAAGCTAGAAGGAGATGACGTGCCCCTTTCTGGGAGCCCTCGGCAGCAAAAAGCGCACGTCGGGTACAGTCGAAGGCACCCTCATGATAGCCTCTCTCCTCGGCAAGCACCTGACCATATGTCGTCTGTCACTCGTGGCCCATGCCGACGAAGAAAGGTTGTCCTGAATGCTAGAGATCTAGCTGCATGCCTCATCAGTTGCGTAGAGGCTCGCAACTATGGAACCGAACTGAATGCCCTCCGGCCAGACCGGCTCCTTCTAGCCTTCGTCTTGCCGTTGGACATTATGAGCAACGGCTAGAAAATGCCCCGAGAAAGCGCGGAGCAAAGATTTTCCATTGAGGTTCTTCTACCCTCAACGACCAAGGCGACGTACTGCCAGCACCACCGGGCCGGGCTTCTGGATTGAAAGGGAAGGGACTTCAGTTCACCCGACCATCGGCTCGGCCCGGCTGGAACGCGAACCCAGCTCCACGGCTACCCCTGCCGCAACGAGCTCAGCAGCCTGCCACACTTCTTTTCCCGGAGAGTGTGGTGCGTGAGAATGCCCCGTAGTCGGACGATGTGGGCGGCTCGTGGCGCGCGGGGTTTCCTGGGGTCTGGTGGGAGCGCAACAAGGAATGGGAAGTCAGCAACTAGGTAGGGTCTCGCAATAGCCACAGAGCCAAAAGGGACAGTTCCTCGGATCTTGGAAAGTCTGGCCTATACTGTCATTCCTCTGATATTTCTTTTCTTTCTATGTTTCGGCCGGACTCTTTCCATACTCCTTTCGTCATGGTGCAAGTCCGCTTTTGCCGTGTTCTGCCATGCTACTTCACTCCCCTTTTCGTCCGCATATCTGCATTGATCAGGGAAAGGGATTCTTGATCTCGAAGCCCGCCATGTAGTTCTTCCGAAAAGACCTCGAGAGGGACTGTTCTTGGCCACCATGGTAAGTCTCTTGTAGATCACCTAGATGATAAACATGGGATAATCGCAATCTAGTCCACAAGACAGACCCGTACGGGCAGGTCCTCACCAAGCGGAAGATTCTGCTTCTGTGTGGGGCAAGCGGCTGTATGGGTAGAGAGCGATGTGAAGGGTATTGCTGCTGCAAAAGGTTCTTCTAGTGATACGCAGTTTTACAGGAACCAGCATCATCAATTTCGCCACGGGGGTATCTCCTAGCACATTACTCACAACCATCCCATCCCCGATATAATCTGCGAGTAGGGCAAAGCTGAGGAGAAGCTAAGGCTAGAGAAGGGTTGAACAAGGCGATCACTAGACAGGCTGAGGAGAAATCACTAGACAGGCTGAGGAGAAAGAAACTATGAACGAGACCCAAGGTTCGGCACAAAAAGTGTCTGTTATCTGGTGTTGCATGTAACACAAGGGTTAGACCTAGAGAAACGTCAAACAGCGCAATAATCCGTTGCCCGACACTCCTGAGACCATTTTCATCATTGCGTCCATATGCTTTTTTTTTTTCGTTCTATGAAACATCCTGAGTTCGCGGATCAGAAGAAAGCATGCAAAGCATAGAACACCCGCAGGCCAAACCTTGGAAGCGATCTCGCATCATTCTCCCGAATAAACATCCGGAGAAGAGATCCATGTGAGGCTTTTCGGCTTCCCTTCCAAAAAAGACGATAAAAAATTTGGAAAAAAAAAGTAGTTGCGAAGAATGCGTATTTAGCTAGAGGGCGTGGGAGAATCCGTGTTAGGACCAGTCTGCGCTTCTAAGATCTCGGCGGACATGTTGATTACGCGGCAGACTCACAATTTGTTGGGAATAGGGGCCGCGGACGTCGTGGGCCACTGGTATCCAGAGGCATCGCTAAACTTGTATCCGTACGAGGCGGTGAAATCATCCAGGACCGCGGGGCCACGGGATCCTGAGGAGAATATGTTGTCAGCAACCTGCTTCATTGCAATTCAGTCTGGCCATGCCACATCAACTCTAGACCTACCGTAAGGGTAATCCATAGGAATGATCTCCTTGTTGTTGTCGAGGTAATGCAGAAGAGGGGTGAAGATCCTCCAGCTGGCATCGAGCTCGTCGTCTCGCACGAAGTTGGAGTGGTCGCCCTTCAGGGCATCGAGGATGAGGGACTCGTAAGCCTCGGGGATCTTGAGATCCGAGAACCGTCGGCGGTAGGTGAGGTCGAGCTCAGTCACGACAGTCTGCATGCTAAGACCCGGGAGCTTCGAGTTCATCTTGAGGTACACACTCTCGTTGGGCTGGATACGGATCACGAGTTCGTTCCGGGGAATATCCTTAAAGATTCCCGACGTGACGTCCTTGAACTGGATGCGAATCTCCGTCTTCTGCTCGTTGAGGGCTTTGCCGGCCTTCATGATGAAGGGGACGCCGTCCCAGCGCTCATTCTTAATGTACGCTACGAGGGCGCAGAACGTGGGGCACCTGGATCCCTCGGGAA
>JAXQGT010000044.1:0-28361 GCA_037040375.1 Basipetospora sp. M8501
ACTTTCCTATTCACGAATCTAAGTTAAGACTTCAAGATGAACTTTTCATTAATAGAGAAAAATTAAAAATGTGAGCCTGGTTACGAACAGCCCCATATCCTTTTTGATCACACATGGTACCAAGACGTAGACGTCTACCCTGAAAAGCTTGCAGACGTCGTTGGCTACTGGGCCGAGAATCGCATCTTCGGTGGCGTCGTGTTGTTCAAACGCATATCCAACGACGCGGACCCGGAGAACCCGCCCAACGTCTATCTCCACTCCGACCGTTCTAGAATTCCCTGGCGTGTGTGCCGGTTGACGGACGAGCAACAACTGAATCTGGTAGCTTTCCTCCGTGGACAAGGCGAAGACGCCACGCTGCCAACGCGGCCGTGCCCCATTCCGATCCTTCTAGACGATAGCAACCACGTACGGGCCGATTTTCAGGAGTCGATCCTCGTTCATGGGATATACAGAGATGTATGGGAGCGCAAGCCTTTCACCCTAGAGCAGCTCAAATTCTGGGCTCGCAGACCCAAGACCGGACTGGACTACCCTGCGATGCGCGCCTTTAGGGATTTTATAAACACTTTTCCGCTCTCTGCCGAGCGGATTTATATTGAGAGGGCTGATGGACCATCGGAGTCCAGTATTACCCCTTCATTTTCAACAGCAGAGGAGGAAGCCCGACAAGTCGAAGAGCCTGCGGAGGACGACGGACCCCGAGAAGGTGAAAAGCCAAGAGAGGACGATTCCCGACAAGCCGAAGAGCCTGTGAAACAGTCCAGACCTCCGCTGCCGGTAGCTCGCGACCCTAATACTTGGGTACTTGTCTTGGGGGAAGCGGGGGTTATCTCATTGGAGCCTATATTAAAGGACGACCAGTCGGAGGCGTCTGGCGCAAACGAGGGAGATGGGGACGCAGCGTGCGACAAGGCCACTCCACCGACACATGTTGAGAAGCAGGTAAAGTCCGTCGATTCTGCAAGTGCTACTGCGGCATCTCCTTCTCCCACTTCGCCCGAACGATCAGCCGTTGTAAAGAGTTCGAGGAGAGAGGGTTCAGACGAGGGAACAGGCGAGGCTAGGGAAGAACGCGAACAAAAGCGGCCCCGCCTCGGCTGAATTCAAATGGCCTCCCCTGGAATAGGGACGATACGTCGGGGTATCATGCATTTGTTGTTTCATGTATACCTTCATGCAAACTGCGTCCTAGGGCTGGAATCAAAACGGTAACATTTTGCTTGGTGTCAAGTGCAGTGATGTAGAGTGTTTTAGATCGTAATGCTCGGTATAGGCAGTATTTGCACATGGATATATACAAGCTAGAAAAGTGCAACATCTTCATATAGTGTGTACTGCTGTGGATCCTCTTGGCTAGTCAACAGGAAAGTCACATCCACCCTCTTCTGTTCCTTTTCGAAGATCACGAGCACATCTTGGATTCGTCTGGACTCTGGCACCGGGTTAATACCATCCCATGTAAAGTGCCCGGTCGGAGGATCATCGAGTGATGACCAAAAATCCCAGTCCACATCAGGATGAGCCCTGAGCAGACACGGTTCGCTTGGACCAGCGCTGGAGGAGGTGGTGGAAGATTCCAGCTGCTGCCCCGCCTCCTCGAGAGCGACGAGCTTTTCCAGCACGCCCGCCGCGCCGACACTCTCCCACATCCCTTCCTGCCTGTTGCTCCGTCCCAGTAATCTGATGCCCCGGCGTCGGAGGTCGGGGTGGCGACAGCGGTGCACGAGGCTAAATAACGGCGCGATGACGGCCGGCTCAAGAGAGAAGGAGGGCGACGCGTCCCGAGCGTCCAGGCCCGCGACGATCTCCTCGGCCAGGCCCAGCATGTACTCGTAGTAGAAGACATAGGGGTCCCACCGCAACTCTACGCCGAATAACCCCGCGCGGAGCCAGAGGCGTAGCTGGCAGTGATATAGACGGATAGCCAGCGCGGGGAGCGTGCGTCTCGAGGCGGCGTCGTCGTCCTTCTGCGCTTCGAAGGACTTCATCTTGCGTTCGAATATGATGAGGTCGGACACTATGCGGGCGAGACTATTCTGGTACGCATCCAGACCCGGTTCGTCGTCTGACAGCTGTGCGGTATGCAGCGTCAGCCTGCGCAGAAGTCGGAACACTATCGTAGCTGCTTGGTTGTAGTCGACTATGGCCTCGAGCCCTTCGAGACTGCGGTCTAGACGGGGCAGCCAAGTCGCTATTTCGAACGGGTACGGCGAGCGGGACTCGGAGAGGGTCATGGCCTGGAAATCCATGCGCTCCATCATCTCCACCGTACCATCCATGTCATCGGATGCGGATTCGTGGTCAAGCAGTCGCAGCCCTCCCATGAGGTGGGTAGTGCACTCCGACCACCTACCCAACCCATTGGCAATGGCCACAAGAGCGATGCTCAAGTACCTGAGAGTCGAGGGATTCCGTACTGAGGCCGCCAAGGCGATCGACCATCGGTAGTGCATCTCAGCCGTTGTCTTAAAGCGCTCGCGCTCGCCAGCGGTCCCCTCAGCGCCCCTGGACTTCACCTCGTGCTCTTCTTTCCACGCACGGTGGAGCGCCCCGATACTTAGCATCGCGTGCCAGAGCGCAGGCTCCGCGTTCGCCCGCTGCGGCAAGTCCCGCACCCAGAACGGCGAGGGGAGAAAGGACGCGGTCCCCGGGCCCGTCGACACGCGAAACACGTCAAACAATGAGGCGTCCAGGACCGAGCGGGCGGTCTGCGGGTGCTGGCGCAGGATCGGCATGAGGCTCTGCGACGCGGGCACGACGGAGGCGGCTTGTCGCACCAGCTCGGCGAGCTGGCGGCGCGGGACGGTGAGGTTGGGGGGCAGATAGCCGTCGCATTTCCGGCCCGACGTGAGGCAGGGCTTACAGCTGGGACGCGCCTCGTCACACTTTACGCGGCGTATGCTAGGCTTGCAGAGTCAGTTTTCATACACCCCTTTCCTCTTGGGCCGGATTATTTCAGCAACGGGAGGGGTGGGGAGAGCAGCCCCTTACCGGCAGGTGATGCATCCTTGACGCGACCTGTTGGCCTTTTGTGCGCCTTTCTGAGGCGCTGTCCGCATAGCTAGAGCCATTCGACAGCTGAGCTTGCGCTGTTTGTGTTCTATTGAGCTTCGTTGTGTTGGATCGGGGAGTTGAACATGAGTTTCCTCAGGGGTTAAGAAAAAAAAGAACCCTTGATCGTATTAAAATGCTCCTCTATTATCTTGGTATATTAATTTGAGTCTGGACCGTGCGGAGGGTTCAATGTTGCTTTGCCTGGTCTTACGCCCCAGCCACGACGCTGACGTCGTCTCGTCGTGTAAGTAGCATTGATTTATTTTCCTGGGACAAGCAGGCGCGTGGGGGAGGAGATATTGGAGTTGTCAGTCACCTGAAGCCTCCAATTCGTCGGACACTAAAATTTACCCCCATGATAGCACACGGAGACACGGAGATGCCAGGTGCGCCTCACTGGTATTACCGGCACGATGATCCATCGGGCCCCAATCCAGAAGTGTGCATCAGGCGTGCAGGAATTAGGGCTGATCATGAAACAACGGAACTTGAAGCTCAAAGGACAATGTCACGTATGCATTACCAGGTCAGGAATTGATTTGGCCATTGGAGGGCATCTCCGCACATGTGGTTCTCGGGTTCCCCAAACAGTAGCCAGTTTTAACATCAAATCTCTCCTCAATCTGATACCCCGTCATAATTCACTTCAGCTAATTAGATTCCCAGGCCGATGAAGCCCTTTCGCATCGCACGCCACTACATCATGACACAACCGAATAATCTTACGGTCCTTGAAGCTATTCGGTGGGATGTTTGACAACCCCCTATACCACGGCTTGGGAATCCCAGGCAGCTCTAGGCAGGTCTTGGCCCCTGACCCCGACATGACACCTAAACACGGCGCCTGAATATCGCACCGAGTCTGGATAATTTTCCGGTTCCGGCTCGGCCTCGGTTGTGATGTAAACGTACTCCCCGGCAAAGGCGATGTCCTGAACAAAAGAAAAAAAAGACATTAGCGGCACGATCTCTACTAGCAGATACAATTGGACACACCGTGACACATCGGGTGGGAAGTCGGATCTCGCCGGTAACTTCGCCCTGCGGGGTGATCCGGAGAACCTTCCACGTTCCCCACACCGCCACCCACAGGTTCCCGTGCTCATCTGGAGCATGTCCGTAGGGCCCGCATCCTTCTTCCTCGACTCGGAAGAAGACGTGCCTGTTAGATAAGTCGCCGGTTTCAATATCGTAGTCGTAACTGTAGATGTTCCTATGCGCTGTGTCGGCCATGTAGAGAGTCCTGTCGTCCTTGGTCCAGCTCATTCCGCGTGGCAATGTGAGTTCGTTGGCGACAGATGTGAAATACCCCTCGGCGTCGAGCCGGAACACCCAACCTGGACCTTAGGCGTCAGACGAAGATAAGAAGGGTAAGTGAAAATGGGCACAAAAAAAAAAGGAAGAAGAGGAAGAAAAGAAAAGAAAAGAAAAGGAGACACTCGTGCAGGACGCAAATGAAAACCAGCTGGGAAGACGTACCTTCCTGAGGTATCGAGGTGGCCTCAGGGTCCCAGACAGAACTGGCAAAGAACCTGCCCCTGCTGTCCACGCCTCCGCCCCCCGCCCGCATACACTCCTCCTTTTCAGCTTCCTCGTCCAGGTCCCAGAAGAGTAAGCACCAATCCATGTAAGATCCGCCCTTTTTCGAGACACCGAGCCCGAATTTGCCAGCGAACAAGAATTTATCATTCGCACAAGCCATATCTGTCGTGGCACTAGAACACGATGTATAGTGATTAGCTGATGCTCAAGGACTGTGGCCATAACCTCGCAGAGAAGAGCTGTACAGAAACTTACGAGATGGAGTACTCATAGACTGTCTTCTCCAGCGACGACGGTCCTTTTTCGAGGTCCACCCGGTAGACGGCCTTGCCGGCGATGTCGACGAATCGGAGAATATTCGCGTCCTTCTCCCAGTACGGGCCTTCCGCTAACCCGGAGTTTATGTCGATGTAAGGCTAGGAGTGTGGTGTAAGTATGCTTCGCTACTCACATGTTCCCCGAGAATAAGTGGACGCTCACCTCTTCAACCGTATAAACATCCATCTCAGCGTGAGTTCAAGTTAATATTGTTTTACTTTATACAGGACCATGATAGGAGAATGGAGGCTCGCCGAAAGGCGCGTGATATTTTATACTTATGTTTTGAGTGATCATCTTGGAATGTAGGACTTTAGAACTCGGTGCTCATCCCTGCCTGAATTTAACTTGGGCTAATCAGGTCTCGTCTAATTGGTCTGCGAAAGCTGCTTGCGACCGCCAATCGATGCTCCCCCACCTAATACCTACTTCTGGGCGGGGGACATGCTCAAGGAAGTGCGGGACAGTTGCGGTTTCATCATCCCACTTCTCCCTGTCAAGACCACCATAACTACACTGCCTGCCGACGAATTTACAACAACAAAAATGGCAGAAGAGCAGACCGGATTCTCGTTTCCTCCATTCTCGGCACTCCCTTTGGACCCGTCCGGTCCGCCGGGAAATGCCTGGGGGAGATTCGGGCCAGACGACCAGCTGGGCATGCTAAACCTGCTCACCCCCGCCGTGGTCGCCCGCGCGGCCAAGGAGATCCAGACCGGGATACGTGTCTCGCTCGACTGGCCCCTCAACAAGCCCGAATATCCAAGTAATAATCGACCAGAATTCAAGCACCAGCTGGTCAATCGGGCAAAAGGCGAGGGGCTGAGGGTTGTGAATGATGACGTGCTGAATTTCAATACCCAATCGAGCACGCAGTGGGACGGCTTTCGTCATTACGGTGCGTGACTTGCTACCCCCTTGAAGCATATTGAGTTTAACTGGGGTTGATCAACTTCAAGTGGTTTCATAAACTAACCATCCCGCTACGGCCACTAGGCAACGTAGCGCACAAACGCTACTACAACAACAGAACCCACGAGGAGGTGACCTCAACTGACCTCATCGGCATAGACTGTAAGCATCACATGTCAACCCTGGTCTCTTGGAATAAGAATTTGTTAGATTAATCCTTGACTAGCTTGGGCCGAGTCTGGAGGGATTGTCGGACGAGGGGTCCTTCTGGACTACGCCTCGTGGGCAGAGGAAAAGAACATCAAACTCACGCCATTCGAAGCGGCGCAGATTCCCATCACGCAAATTCAGCAACTCATTCAAGAAAGACGCATCAATTTCCAACCGGGAGACATTTTCTTTCTGCGAGTAGGTTTCACGGCAGCCTACGAGGCACTGACCGACGACGCGAAGCGGGTTCTCCCCGAGCGACCGGCAGCCAATTTCAGCGGCATTGAGGCGTGTGAGGCGACGCTGCGCTTCCTGTGGGACAACCAGTTCGCCGCCGTTGCTTCAGATGCACCCGCGTTCGAGCGGAGCCCGCCCACGGGCCCGCACGCCGATTCCCGCTTCGTGCTGCACGAGTGGCTTCTTGCCGGTTGGGGCATGCCGATAGGTGAGATGTTCGACTTGGAGAAATTAAGTGAGACGTGTAAGCGGTTGGGGCGGCATAGCTTCTTCGTTAGCAGCATGCCACTTCGAGTAAGTGTTTTTTCCTTTTGGGGGCCCTTCTGCTCCTTATATAAAGGCGAAACCAGGTGCAACTACTGACGAAAACTTCAGGTTCCTGGAGGAGTCGCAAGCCCACCAAATGCCGTAGCAATATTCTGATTTTGACAGCTGTTGTAAGCCGGGTAATGGATTTCAGGATGCGATATCTGGGCGGCCACGGATCAGTAGGTTGGGGCTAGCTTGGTTTGAGCGATCCCCAAAGACCAAGACATAGGACGAGGGTGACCTCAATGGGTATGAAGGGATAAGATGATACTGGGAATGTCCGCTTCATACCCAATGGTTGTGGTAGGGATACGCAACATGAAGTCTCCACGGCATAGAGTGTCTAATTGATACGTCACTGAAGACGGTGTTAGCCTTTCCAGAGGGCGAAGCTATGTTCAGCGTCCACATCTTCCTGCCGACAAGTCATTGTCCCCATATTCTGCTGCTCCACTCCCAAAGCGCCTTCCAGTAGTTTGCTGAAGGCGGTTAGACTTCACTTTTACGACCCCTTTTCAGTCTCTTTATCATGTCATTCTCTTCGCCTATCTGCCCGCCTCTCACCGGCAGGTGTCCATCAACTCGCAATGGGCATGTTTAAGGAGACGTGGGGACTAAAGCCAGGGTAAGTATGGGTTTACGGGAGTATTCCTTTCTAACAGAGCTCGAGGGTGGCAGCCTAGCTGTACCTTGGAACCAGCGTTATTGCGGCTTTCGGGAGATAGAAGTTGATATCGATGAAACGAATGACATTGGCAAAAATGAGTTTAGCGGAGAGAAAATATTCTTCGCAGACCAAAGAGGTGGTGGCCAAACTCGACTGGGGCTCTTTCCCACGACCAACAGCCTTCCGGACCCTAGGGATACCAATACTACTTAGAAGCCAGACATAACTCCCTACACTACCATTGCTCCTCTGTGCTGTCTGCTGTAACTTGCCTCTTTTCAATCCACCCCTCAGTGGACTGAGAACCAAGCAACTAACCTGTAGCGTAATTGTCAAAGCGCACTTGCAGTAGAGAACTTTCTTTCGACCAAGGTGAAGAGAATGAACGTCATGCCCATGAAGAGAACAGGTAGGGTTTGATGAGCAATTTGATTTATTTAGACATCAGTTGATCTTCGTACTCGCATTATATTTCTTAAGGTCTTGCTACTTGCCCTGCGTCGTCTATTCTAGCTACTAGTATTGTTGCCCGTCTAAAGTCTTCTATCTACCTCGATTCAGAACAGGAACCGGCTAGTACCAGTTGCTTCTCTTATCCACAAGGTATACCTGTATTCTCTTGGGTTTCGAGGCAATTATGCCCGTGGCTATATGAAGTCCGCCTCTTAAAGTCTCAAGAACACTTCGTTCCCTATCCTATACCATCTGTGTTCAGCTTCCGAAAGCTGCGATCGGTGTAACACACGATAACTCTTCAGTACCATCACGCCATGTCAACCCTTAAACGAGCGAAGCTTGTTTAGTGGGGCATAAAACAAAATATCGGTAGAAGGGAAAAGCAATGGTGACATTAATTTAGGCGGTTGTTTAAAATAACCCTCGCTTAATTATGCGGCTCCGGCCGAAGACTTATCATCGGTGTGTAGTGTAATATAGAGCGGGGCCGGGAATGTGGAATTTGCCAATTGAAGGTATGACAACTCCTGACTATTGATCGCGGGACGGCGATTCAAGAGGCGGCTTGATACTTTAGGCGTCTGCTGGACCCAGACTTGAGTTGAGGCTGTCGGCGTTGAGAGGACGGACGGCTTGCTTCATTCAATAACCAGTGGCCCGATGTTGCATCGTAAGAGCAGAGTTTTCTTCTCTCATCTCCTCTCTGGAGGATGTCCGATGGCCGGGCTAAAATTGTGATCCTAGTGACGCCGTGTGCGAAGGAATTTTCCCTCTGGTGCGTTTCTCGTATTGTCTGATGAGGGACGCAACCCACGGCGCTCGCGGCCCTCCCATCGAATCCTGCTAGGCGGAAGATCGGCTCGTTTTATCCGGCGAGGACGGCGGCGAACTGACTATTTCCCAGGAATTCTGGCTTGGGCGGTTGAAGTTGGTCTTATCGCCTGGTCTCCATCACACTCTCGTCGGTACCAGTGTTCTGGAGATAGGGACTGCGTTGGGCGAACTTGCTGACCAAGGTGCATGTGGTCAATGGAAGGAAGACTATCCTTGTTCCCCGAATCCCAATTGAACCTTGCGCGCAGGTTGCCTCAGTAATGCAAAAGCTGGATGATGCACGTGGCGATCCTTTCATCTCAATCCCATGATAACGCGACTTGGGGGTTCTCGGGGGTTCTGCAGGGATTCACAGCCACGGACACCCACTTGGACCGCCCATTGCAACCTCTCGCCAAAGGGTTCCCGCATCCCACATCCCAGCACGACAGGGCCCTAGGGCTGACCGGATACCACCCTGACACCCAATCATGCCGGACAACCAGGCCCATCTGCCTGGTCCTTACTCATCGTCTGCTCGATATATCCCTGTCTAGTTCTTGTCGACCAGGCATCTTTCCATAAGCAACCAGAACGTGTCCGACTCTTCCGCTCGAGTGCCCGTCCACTCATATCGTCCTCGTACCTGCAGCTGATGATAAGACTTCGGACGACAGATGGGCCGGATGGACAGGCGGTCGCAGTATAGTGCCTAATTTGGGGGCTTGGATGTCTAGGCACAGGCACGCGGGATGATAGACCGGGTTGCCACGGTCCTGGGCCGCGTACCAAAACCAGACAACATTTTCAGCGGATTCTGGATATCAACGTCCAATAGAAATAATGTCAAATCCAGGCCCAGCCGGCCTTGCTGCAGTTGCCATTTGACGTGCGTCCAGGAACCCGGTAGGCCTTCTCGTATTCATGCTCACACACCGGGTATAGTCCCAGGACTTGTTTATTTTCGGGGGACCTAGAGAGTCTTTGGTGTCTGCAGAACGGACTTGCTAGTATTGCGGACTCGCTTTATGTTTCCTTGTATCCGGGGTCTACTTCTATTACTAGAAACGACTCTTTGACTATGCTATAGTAGAGCAGTTTATTCTCCTCGTCCAGGATCCCACCCTTACGGAAAGTAGGCCCAGATTGAAGCCTTCGTCCCTGGGATGGATTTGATCCAAGCCCAACTGCGCCGTACTCCGTACATCCCGTCCCGGCGACCCCCTTGCACACAAAGCACACGATCTATAGTCGCTCCGCGGGGCGTCCGACCCATCCCATCTCGCCACAACCTGCCCTTCCGTTCGTGCGCTTCGTCATACCCCGGTTCTTCTAGATCCCACGCGTGATACTGACAGGGGCGTACACAGTAAGCGACCTCGACCCATCCCCCGCTCCCGGCCCAACCGTCGATGGCGTCTTCGCCCTGGATTCCCTTGGCGGCTGACACCAGGGCCACCCACTACGCACATGCACCCAGCACACCTCCCGTTTGGGCCATGCAAGCCATGCAAGCCACGGGTACTCAGTCCGGCGCGGTCCCCCGATACGACGCCACGGGCATACGCGGGCTCGGCTGTGTCCAGGAATAGACACACTCGTGAAATTATCACGACTCCTTCGACAATGCAGTTACCTCAGCTTGCGGGCATCCTCGGAGAGTTTGTTGCCTCTTGCCTTTGTGCCCACCGACAAGTCGGAGATAAAAAGCCAGACGTGCCCTCCACTACAGACTAATACTACCACCGGACGGAGATTTTCTTTTTTAAACCAAGGCGATCTGGAGCTTGTGTTATATTGAGTAGCACAAGCGAGTGTCGGCTTTCCCATAACCGAAGGAAAAGATCAGCGTTCGTTGGGTTTCATTCTCCACTACCCATTCTTCTCTTCGTTTTCTTCTTTACGCACCTTGTCAACAATGCGCTTCTCCACGGCGTTGCTGTCCCTTGCTGGGCTCCCCGCCGGGTTGTCCATGATACGGCGGGACGAGAGCACCGATGTCGCGGACCGGTACATCATCGAAGTTTCCGAGGTATGCATTGTCCGCCACTGAATTGACCTCCTCCCGCACAGATGCTTACGTTTGAATTGCAGGGAACGGACGTAGAAGCCCTCGAGGCGGAACTTTTATCGAGGCCTGGTACGACGATACATAAGCGGTTCAACCACAGGATCTTCAACGCTCTCAGCGTCGTCACAAGGGCGGAGAACAGAGAATCCCTCGCCGGTCTTGAGGGCGTCGAGCACGTATGGCAGTCCGGCAAGGTGATTCTGGAGGTCCCCGAGAGTGGGCCCGCTATTCAGCAGTCACAGGACCAGGCCGCGGATGAACTGCCCGGGCTTTCGACGTACAGCCTCCACAACCTCACTGGCGTCGACAGGGTGCACGCTGCCGGTTTTGCAGGGCAAGGTGTCCGGATCGGTGTGGTCGACAGCGGTGTGCTCTACGATCATCCCGCTCTCGGAGGCGGTTATGGTCCCGGGTTCAAGATCGCCGGTGGCTACGACCTTGTTGGCAGCGGGTACCCCACGGCCGGCATCAGTCCTGATGATGACCCCTACCCCGAGGACAGGGATCCTGAGCTCTACTTTACGGATCATGGAACCCACGTTACTGGCATCATCGCTGGCCAATCTGAATGGTGAGGCGATGTACACTGAGAGTGGCTACTATAGAGGACGCTAACAGTAAATCCGCAGGTTTACCGGCGTGGCCCCCGAGGCCGAAATCTACCACTACAAGGTATTCGGCCACACCGTGGTGAGCGACGAGGAAGTTTTCATCGACGCTTTCTTGAAGGCCTTTGATGATGGTGTCGATGTTATCTCCGCCAGCATCGGCGTAGCCGGTGGCTTTAGCGACAATGCCTGGGCCACCGTCGGGTCCCGTCTAGTCGACGAAGGCGTCGTAGTCGTTGTTGCGGCAGGCAATGGCGGCCAAGAAGGCCCGTTCTACATGGACTCCGGTGCCTCGGGGAAGAATGTCATCGCGGCATCTTCCATCTCCCCTCCCCACAAGCCCGGCGACTACCACGTCACTGCCGCCATTGGCGACTCCGACGAGGAGGTCATCATTCCCATGATGACCGAAACCGACGTCGCGCGCTTTAGGCAGGCAAACGGGTTCCCCCTCTGGTCTGACGGGCTGGGCTTCAACGCCTGCGAAGCGCTCCCCGAGGACGTCGGCGACCTTGGCTCCGTCATCGTCCTCGTCTCACAGGCCGACTGCACCTACACAACCAAGCTCGAGAACCTACTTGCCAGGAACGCCAGCTACATCCTCTTTTACAACGACGGGAAGATTATGAGTCCACCTGCCAGCGGATACCCCAGTGTTCCCATCGACTCTTTCTCTGCCGGAATCATTGAGAACTCATGGGCCGGGACGCTCTACGAGGCTCTCGACGCGGGCGAGCCGGTAATCATTACTCTGTCCGAGCAGCACATGGAGCACGCCTACAACATGGTCGACCCCTGGGCTGGCATTCCGACCCACTTTACCAGCTGGGGCGGCCTGTACGATCTCGACGTCAAGCCCGATATTGCCGCGTATGGTGGCCACATTTGGAGCACTTCGTACTTTGTTACGCAGGGCGGCGACCCCATCCCGGGATGGAGGAGGTACGGAGGCACCTCGTTCGCCACGCCTTACATTGCCGGCATTGCTGCTCTTTGGATCAGCCGATTCGGCGGCAGGGATGCCCACGGTCCCGGTTTCGCCAAGGAGCTCGCCCGCCGCATCATCACCAGCGGAAGGACGGTCCCCTGGGGGCTCCCCGTCCAGGACGAGCACGCACCCAACCCCAACGTCCCGCCTGCCGACGCCCTAGCTCCCGTGCCCCAGATCGGTAACGGGATGGTAGATGCTTGGAAGGTCTTCCAGTACACCACCGCCCTCAACTTCGAAAAGTTT
The DNA here is from genome assembly GCA_037040375.1 of Basipetospora sp. M8501. NCBI lineage: Eukaryota > Fungi > Ascomycota > Sordariomycetes > Microascales > Basipetospora > Basipetospora sp. M8501. Next base: position 12,438 of record JAXQGT010000044.1, read on the forward strand.
GCCCTCAACGACACGGCCAACTTTGTTGGCACGCACTCGCTAGAGATCAAGAACAACGCTGATGAGGCTATCACCTACTCGTTCTCTCACGAACCTCTGACTGGGTTTGAGGCGAGGGCCCCAGAGGGCTTGCGGATTGCCGCTTACAACCAGCTGAAGACTATCGATCTCGCCGCTGGTGTTGAGCTGCCTGATGACATCACTATTCAACCGGGCGAGTCGGCGACAGTCGAGTAAGTACCACGGGGGAGAAAGAATTGCTCCCTATCATCCGAGGGTCCAGTGATGCCCTTATGCTGACGGTATGGTCCACAGATTCACATTCGAGGCACCAACATACGAAAATACTTTCAGCATGCCATGCTATAGCGGAAAGATCTGGGTTCACAGCTCGGCGGAGGAGGAGCTCTCTGTCCCTTACTTCGGTAGGTCGTCTCCGATGCACAAATCAGACTAGGCCACGCATAACTGACTCGTTTGTGCAGGTGTCGCATTTGATCTCAAGGAGGCATTCCCGCTAGTCTTTGCCCCCGGAGCCCTAACGATTGTCTCGCTCGGGGCTGAATCCAAGTACGTATTCTCTCCTGCCAGAGGATGACTCGATCCCACTCCATCTACTAACCTCGCTTCAGCTATACCTTTGACTGGTTTGACGAGACGTACACGACGCCCCAACTCCTGGTCGACACCCTCTACCCGACTCAAGAGCTCCGCTGGGATGTAAGTAGCACACTTACTCAGATACACATTTCCCATACCCGATCGTACTGACATGCACATAATAGATATTTGAGTCTGGATGGACCGAAAATGACTGGGTCTACCCCCCCGTTGTCGGCGAGAACGGTTACGTCGGATCCGTCGTCGACGTCATGGAGCTCATCGGCCGCCAGCACCCTATCACCATCAACCCGTTCCCCATCCGGCACTTTGCGCGAGCGGGGAGCCCCGCGGTAAACAGCTTTACCGCGCGGCAATTCGCGTGGCAGGGCGAGCTGACGGACGGTTCGTTCATCGACCCGGGGACGTACGTCGTTCGGATAGCGGCGCTGCGGCCGTTTGGGGATCCGGCGGCCACGGAGGACTGGGATGTGTTTAACGCTCCCGAGATGACCATTTCTCTTGTCACTTGAGATCTTTCGCACCACTGCATTTGAGGGGAATAAGCACTCGGCTTTGAGTGGGATTTTGGGATACTGGATACAGGGGTCACCAGGGTTGGCGTCTGCTTTTCGAGTACATTCTTTCTTATCTCGGGTGGCGAACCCCAAACCTAATATTTCTTATGTTTTTTCTGTTGTTTAGTTGGATTAACACTTAGATGGCCAAGCAATGTGCCGCTCCTATGTTCTCTGCCAATACATTGTTGCGTTTAGAGATGAATTGACAACGTAGAGCGAAGCGAGTCCAAATGCCCATCATTCATCATGCTCTGCCCACTGGCAACCATCTTACTCACGCATCCACAACTGCCCACAACGAATCTTTTCTGGGGGACTTTGTTACTTTCGCTTTACTTTGCCCTGGGCAAACTGGTCGCCATCAACATCTACGATCATCCTGAAGGTTGTTGCTGTGGTGTCCGAAGCCGACTTTTACCCCTGCTCAGGCATTTCTCTCCAGCTGCTGCGGCCAGTTCGCCGGGCACGAGTGCGTACACTCCAACCCCATGGTATCCTGGTTCTGGATATTCGAACACATGAACCGAATCTCGTTGCCGTTCAACGGCCGGATATCAATGTCCTGAAACTGCAGGTTCTGGCACGGCGCGGACCGACTACAGTAGATGCCCGCGCCGACGTTGTACCTCGCCGTCCCCGTAATGTTCTGCCATGTGATATCACTAATGGGGATCCTGCTCCCGTCGCAGTTCTGCCCCGTGTAGATGCAGGGCGAGATGTAGATGGGCTGGTTCACATCGTCGAAGGCGATGTTGCGGAAGGTAACGTTGCGAACGTGGCCAACACCCGGGTATGTTTTGATCCAGGCTGCGTTGGAGGAGTGGTAGCAGTAGACGTTCTCGAAGAGGACGTTGTCGACATATTCGGGGTTGGAGGGTGGGTTCCCCATGCTGCCGATGACCATACAGCCGGACTCGTAGCAGGTCATGTTGTCCGCGTGGATGTTGGACGAGTTTCCTTTCACGGATATACAGTCCTACGAAGCGAGTTTATCAGTACCAAACACTCCTTTTTCTTTCGGTTCAGGAGTCGTATGAACATTGTGGACTGACTTACATCTCCGCATGTAACAACCCAGTTCTTCAAGTACACGTCCCTTGAGTTCCACGTGTTCGTACCGTCGGTATTCACCGTCGACCACTGCGAATTGGACGTCGAGTTCATGTCGATATTCGTCATCGTTATGTTACTGGAGTGCGCAATAAACGTGTTCCAGAACTGACTCTGCCGCCACGTTATCCTGTCGATCCACACATCGTGCGCCTCCCACAACGTCAACGTGATCGGTCGCCCGTTCTGATTGCCCTGGTTCCTATTCTGGTCGTACCATATCTGCCCGTTGCCAAAGAACAGCGCCTTCCCGTGACCCAGCATCGTGATGTTCGTTCCGCCCATGCGCCAGGCCGTGGACCTGCCCGCGTACGTCACGGATATGGAGTTGGACAGCCAGTACTGGATGTTGTCCCCGCTCCACTCGAGGTAACCGTATATGTCGATCCAGACATTGCGCAGATTGGCCGTTTCCATGACTTGTCGAATCATGTAGTCGCCTTCTTCGAGGATGATGTGTCCGTCCTGGCCGCATTCGCGAAACGCTTCGAGGATGGCGGGCGTGTCATCTTCGGGGCTCGGCTGCTGTCGGGGATAGACTGATCGTCGTTCGAAGGCTCGGGCGGCGGATTCACCAGGGAGGCTTGGGAGCCAGTTTCTTTTGGTAATGACGGATCTCGGCGTGACGGTGCAAGTGTTTCCATTTTTAACCATGTCTGCCAGAGCAACGCCAAGCAGGTACCCCACGAGAATGATCGGCTTCCACTTTTCCATTTTATTTTATTTTCTTGAGATGTTTGGGCGTTGGATTCGGCTTGAAACGATAGGTGGATAGAATTCATGAGGTTAACATTGGGTTGCGCACTCTTTTGATCCTTGTCGCCCGTACGTCGACTAGATTCTATATCTCACAGTTACTTGATGATACAAGCAATGATACGAGCAAGCCAGAAAACATCATTCGTGGAATATTCCCTTCAAAAGGGACTTGCCATATGTCCGTGTGCCCGGTACCGTCTCTGCCGAACTCCGAGATGGGTGTGTTCGTTAAATAGTAGAGACATCATTGGGCAATATCAGTTTTCGGCTCTTCACCAGTGCATTGTACGACCATCCTCAACACGGCAACTAGTGAAGCGTTCAGGCTTATGGTCCCTGCAGCATATCAGACACCGTAGACACCGTGCGGCTGTTGAAAGCCAAGTTAACCTGAGACCTCTTTACCGGTTTTCACGTATTTTACGCGAAGGAGAAGTCGAATCCGTGGCGCCGGATGAATATCGCAGCCCTTGCTGAATCGCGCAGTCAGTTAGGTCCACCTCACAGCATGCGTCGTAAGATGATCATGTTCAAATTCGAGATGTTACTGCTGTCATCGCCCAGACTAAATGATCTTGATCTCCACTGGTGGCGAGGTAGGCTCGAACTCCTCCCATGCCGGCCCATGCAGAAACTACAGGCCGATTCGCCGGTAGATGCTCTTATTCTCACTCACCAACTCGAGGCCAAGGCACTCCACAAGCCCTGAGCAGCGCAACATACCTAAGAACACTACTTCGTGCCTTGCGTGCGGGTTAGACACGTAGTCTGGAGACCAATACCCAACCGCATGCCTGCTGCGGTGAGTATGGACGGCCAGGGTAGTTGTCAGGGTGCTGGTAGTAGACGTTGAGATACGGGGTCTTGCTTCTCGTCGAACTCCGTCTGGTGATACCCTCTTCGATCACTTCCCGCTCAAAGGAGTTCCACGAGGGTAAACAAGCCGGTAATACCCCCTGAGGCTTGTCGGTAATGTTCAGAAGAGGTTCCATGGTGTTCACAGAAGACACCTGCTCGTCAGCATTGTGCGCCCCTCGTTGTTCGTATCCTGGATCCACGTCTCCATCTTCACGATCGGTTCGCATCCTCTTGATCGCGTCCTTGCTTTCAACCAGTTTTCAAGACCTGGTATCCGTGACGGGGAGCGCGTGATCTAATGGGTGTTCCAGCCCTTGCCTTCTCGTGCGGCGAAGTGGAGTTCGGCTCAAACACAAGGACTTAGGAAGCATAAGTATATGCGGTGGATTGTGCACAACCAAATGCTAATGGCCTCTCCGTGCATACCTGGCAGTCACAAAGGATTCATAGCTCGCAAGAGAAACTAGCAAGTACGGCTCTCAAGGTCGACAGTTGTAATTATGATTATGTTACCGAGTGTTGAGGTTCTGAGCCTCAACAAATCGAACGCCATATGCGGGCTGCAACCGATATTTCATACCACAAGGCCCCGACATGTTCCGACGCCAGGCTAACCTCACAAAGATAATATCAAATAATGTACACCAACGACGATCATATTTCAATTCGAGGAGGTCGAGGAAGCCTCGGATTGCGATGGCGATGTGGGGAATCTCCCGATGCTGTCGAACTTATCCGACGAGCCGCCCGCGCTCGACTTGCTCGCGATAACGCAGCTCGTTGTTTCCCTCCCGCCCGCTTTTCCCTCCCTAGACTTAGGAACAACAAGCCTTTCACTATTCGCGCGCTCACTATACGCCTCGGCCGCAACTACAGTACAAAACGTCCAGCCGAAGAGCCGACGCCAGGCCTCACGGATAATACATTGAGAACATTCGTCAATGTATAGCAGGTTCTCGAAGATAGAGAGACGCAGCTCAACAATATCGCTATCAGGCGAAGGACGGACCAGGGCGCCTTAGACGACGCGGGCGCGCTTATCTATAAAGTGAATAATCATCATCTGTAAGATCGCAAGCAAGAACCAGTCTTAGTATTATCGACGTACCAGGTAACAGAGGGGTTTATACGGGGAATACATCAAATAATTCGTTTCCCCAGAGACCCAAACTCACCTACGCCCCACTCAGACTCATATTTCGTTATGCCCACAAACTTTCACAGGCGCGCCTACCCGTATTCCCCAAAGATCGATATTTTTAGCAAGAGCAGAAACTTATTCCAACTTCAAAGGCGATCCCAATCACCTAAGTCACCCACTCCCCAAGGGCGTAGGATCCCCCGTAGATATTATCAGGACTACGGTACACCAACCCCGGCTACTCGACTAGTCCGTAGGGACCTAGATCACAAACCGCGAGATAGTGTCGCCCTTCAGGGAAGTTCGGGCACGAAAAGGCCTATACCAGCGTCCAGCGGCATACGCAGGCGCGACTTTAAGCCTGTTCAGGATATCGATAGGCCTCTTACTTCCGACAAGACCCGTGTAGCTATCTTTACGACAGATTACATCAACAAGCTAGCAGGTATCAACCAGCCATCAACCGCCAAGGCTCGCCAGACCTTTAATCCCGATCGTATACAATTCTACTTTAGTTCTAGATCGACCTACGTAGACGGCGTACTATACAATGCTAGCCTTAGTAGGAAGCCAGCTAGCAAGTCCAACCAAGCCCAACTTACTCGTCGCCAGCTCCTTACCTCCGAATTCAAAGGCACAAGTAATCAACCCTTCTAGCTCCAGCTAGCTTTCCAGCTCGCTACCAACATCTCAGAGAGATATCGGCCAGGAGAAGAAAACCCCAATTTTCCAGGACAGTATCGTAGTTTCTTAATACTACGCATAACCCTCACTCATTATTAGAAAATGTTACTAATCCAGTACCTACTCAATACGAGATTTCCCTGTACCAATGCGGCCAGAATATCGGCATAGCTCTCGCCCAGTACATCGAATCTTAGGTCAAGTATACAGCTAGACGGCCAGAACATGGTTATACCGGCGGAGGGGCTCCGGGAGGTAGATATATTAATTATACGCCGACTCATCAACGCCGAGCTGTCAGACAGAGACGAAATGTACATTTACGCGGCGATGGTTCGTGCAGTATTGGAGAAAGGACATGGAGTCCTAGGTCTCTGTGGCGTCGAGTGAGACCATTGTCTCCGAAATAGGCATTGTATATCCCAAACCTCTGCGAAGATTGTTTGCCAATTATTTTCATTGTGCGTATGGTAGCTAGTACGTTCTCTAGGAACAAGCGACCTCTAACTAGATAACGGGGAGTAGGGCCCAGGATTAGCTACTACCAATTAATGATGTCTAAATTGTTTCTTTCTCCCTATTGTAGAGTATTATAGATATCGTCTAGCTAACTACTCCGTATATCGACATAAACGTTACTCCCTGGATATACCTAAGCTACTCCCTTGATATTTCTACTGTCCTAAAAGTATACTAGTGTAGTTCCCAAGCCGCCTGCCTAAACCACGCTAAGTAGCCCCTAAGCAAAGTGCCCAGGATCGATATAGAGTAGATAGCTAGGGCCGGCGAGGGCAATCGACCTGTGAAATAACAGATATGCTAGCCGTGCTGGTCAATCACATACAGGAGACGATCAATCCAGGCCTCATAGCGGTTAGATAGGACGGTGAAGAAATCGTGGCGGACATCGCACTGGACAGCCACCGTATTCTCTATACTTTGGAAAGCTCTACCGTACTCTAGGTAATGTAGGCTGCTGTATAGCCCTGCCTCTGAACCTCAACGGCCACGCGTGGGTGAAATCACGGTTGTTGTGTCTTGGCTCAAGCACTCTCACAGCGGCAAAAGCGATAGAGCCCAGGGTCATGCCAAAGAATAATTGTATTTCTAGATTGAAAAATATTATTATAAGATAATTATTCACTTTTCTTTTTTTTAACCAGCCTTCAGGCGTCTTTCGTCCGCTTGGTAGATTCTTGATCGAAACAGAATAGCGCCGCAAACACCGTCCCGAATATGGGGCTTAGAAGTCATCACGGGGGTATTGGTCGCGCACGCCTTTTTGTTGGAGGTAGATGTAGGAAACGGAGCGGTCGTGGCTAAGGTGCGCGGCTCCATTTGGCGTCTTTACATTATACCGACGCTCTCCCGACCGCCGCTTCACCACGGACCTTTGCCCTCGGGATACCAACTCCTGTCTACCGGTCACAAAGGACTCGATGATATATCGATCGCCTGGGTGCTTTTCCCTAGCCCTCAGGATTGTCCTGGGGCGGGCGTCGATGGCCATGAATGAGTTATCAGAGTGACTCATATCGTGCAGCTGGCCGAGAGCGATGTCGCTCCTGCCCAGCCGCTCGTGGACGAATCCGACATTGGTGCCACCGTATCCGCCTTGAAGGATTTTGAAAATGGCTTTCGTACCCTCGTCATCCCTTCCAAGCCTCTCTGGATGTTTTTCGAAGTGGGGCTCCCAGTTATGGAACGAGCATGTGAGTCGACGCTCCGGGCCCTTTCCTATGAGGATTTCCGCAGATACTGATGATTAAGGGGGTCCTTTCTCGTCTGTGAAGCTCCAGGTGGTCCTGTGAATCATTTACTATCGACCGACATGTAGTCGGGCGTATCACACGTGTCACTGATGTGCTTCGGGTCTGGTTTGGATAATACGCCCCCGGGACTCTGTACGTGCCAGTGGCACATTCGAACATCGGTGTTCCCGCTGACAACCTGCGATTCCTTCCGGAAGGTCGTCGAACTTTGTCTGGAAGGCCTCCATAGTCGTCTCGGTAGCTTGATGATGATAGCGTCATCTAGCGTGGTGACGCCAGACAATCGGGAAAGGTGGTGTCTGCCGGGGAGAGCACAACCTGATGGGGGGAGATTGGCTGGAGGGTATGGGAGGATCTCCAGGACTTCGGGGTTAATGGTCGTAGCGGGACCAGCCCCGTTTGTGTGTTAGGGCTAAGGACTCGAATTGGTAACATTTGATCCCTCCGGCAGGTCTCCAAGCCGCTATATACCCGTGCACTGACCGAGAACGGCTTTTCACCGTCCGGATGAAGACAGTTCTTGGGGTAGAATCAAGAATGGTGGCCAATAGAAGAGGTCCACAGACGTCATAGTCCTCGGACAGGCATCCCTCCTTGGCCTTACGCTGTATTCGTCACTCGAACCGAGCCATTCGTTCTATGGGAAGAGAACCCCTCGAAGTCTATTGAGGTCATATCGTCTATTCAAAGGGGCGAACATCGTTGGACCCTGATTCTACGCGAAATTTTGTTGTGCTGTCGCTGTCGGCCCGTTTTCGAGGATTGGATCTATAATCTTTGGCCGAGGTTGGTCGGCTCCATTATTTTCTTTGAGGGGAGAGCTTCGGTTTCCGTGTGCTTCAATGCCGATGATAATGGGTGTGAAGCCTCAAAATAATGAAAACATAATATAATTGATGATTCGGTGGTCTACATGTAGAGATGGCAGAATGATGTGGAACTCCCAGTCCAGGCTCTGTAAGGGCAGTTATTGAAACTGGTTGTGGATGGGTCATTAACTGGGAGCGATGTTCAGGAACAGCGAACTCGACAGACGAACTGAACCATTGATTTGGCTCCCAGTGAGGTTGCGCCTTCCACACGATTTAGACAGGAAGCCTTACGGTGCCGCCTTCCTAGGATACCAGACATGTCCAAGCTGTGCCTGCCTGCTACCTAGTCCGAGACTCCGAGTCGCTTGAGTCGCTCCTGCCCTCACTGCTATAGTCATCGTGCAGCATTAACAACCGGAAGCTCAGTGTCCTTCCAGTCGCGGCAGCTGCAGTCGAGAATTGACCGTATTTGATGTCTAGTGTTTACTGTCCTTGAATGCGTCACTTGAACTGCAAGGTTGTACTTGACTCTTTCTGAACCGCCCTCATATTTGATGATTGATACGCACAGCGTGAGGTATGTATATACCAATGGGTTGCAATCTACTGGTAGTCTGTGCTTGCATTGAAGTCTGGTGGTTGAGAACGCTCCCAACAGACTGCATGTCTGCTCCGTATCATCCATTTCCTCCATCTTCCTGAAACGCAGTGCCATTATTGAACCACCTTCATTTTCGAGATAGACCGTCAATGACTATGTGCCCTGACCATACTGACGATCCAGAGCATTGGAAATGCGCAAGTATACCTCAACCCTGCTCGCTCGGTAGGAAAGAACCATGCGCGCAATAACAGTCTCCGGCGTGATGTAGCGCGCAGCCACCCTCCGCGCCCGCCTGTCCCGCCACAGCTTCGGAATGACGACCGCAGCGTACGCTGTAACAACGTACCTCAAACCCACCGCATCCGGACCCTTATCCGTCGTGCGCGTAAAGGCAACTCGAGCAGTCGCGCAAGCCGCCCGGTGCCACGGAACGGCCTCGCGAAGACAAGGATGAAAGCTTCTCGTTGAGGCGCCGCAGCGCGAGGGACTGCAAGGGCTTAATGTCGTACCTGGCGGAGAGCACGTACAGCTCCGCGTGGCACATGAGGCACGAGCCACGGCCGACTTCCGATTCGGAGAACTCCAGGGAGAGGGGGTAGCGGCGATACTATCCCGCGCGCGTGAACATCTCCTGGTACTCTTCTTCCTTGGGGCAGAAGTAGCGTGGGGTCTTGACGCCGATGTAGTCGCCGGTGAAGACGAAGTCGGCAAAGCGGACGAACGTTTGTTTGCTGACGTCCATCCACGAGATGCGCTTTGCACGGGTTTCCCATGATGGATTGTGGACAATGGAGGAAAGCCCCGGCGATTGCTTGGCTACGATGTCCTCTCGTATGGTGAACTCGAGCCGCTGGGGGCCGACGATGAAGGTCACTGAGTCGGGGGTGGAGCCACTACCCATATTCACCGTAAGTCCGAAGTCTCCCCACAAGGGTTTTCAAAGGTATACTACTTACTTCCGGCTCGGGTCGATACTCATTATGCTGGCTGGGCTTGCTGATTTTCTGGTTGAAGTTGGCGAATATCGAGTGTCGTTGGGAGAACAGGTACTCGTTGAATTGGAACGCTGAGTCTGAAGAGAGGAGTGCAGGGAAGATTATTCTAGATTGCAGATATGAAGAGCTTTAATAGTTACCTTTCCTTGCTCCTGATAATGGTCCAAATATACATGTAGCAACTTGAGGGACAGTGACTGTCTGTACGCCACTCTAGTACCGCGAGTGGCACCTGAGTGAAACCTGGGCCCGGCCCACCTTTAGGTGAATAGGCGCAGGAACATCACGGCTCCGGTGAATCAGGTACATCAAAGGTGGTGAAAGCCTCGGCATTACGGTAATCAGACACGCTTTGGGTATGACAAGCAGTGTTATTCCATTCACAGGGTCAAATGTTCCAGAAACTACTCATTCCTTTGTCAGTGACGGTAGCCGGGCGCTCATTGTTTTCATGCCCATGAAACGCCCCGATCTACTAATATTTACAAGGCAAACAAAGATCATCCAGTTTCCTTCTTGGCACATACACAAGTGGCGCTATCATCGATGACGTTTATTCATGTTATTTTAGACATACTAGTGTTTGAACTATTTGTGATGAAAACCGCGCGCGAGTCCAACGGAGCGAGGAAGAAGGTTGGCATGCTAAGTAACTACAATCGGCGAAGCAGAGTTTGGGTACGACCGCCCACATGAGGCAGTTCGAACGCATGACAGAAGAGGGGCCCGGAACCTTTAAAGAAGAGAAAAGAAAAGGGGGGGGGGAGTATCGGGATGACCCCACATCTACTCATAGACGTAACAGAAAGGACCAGGCCCATCAACGGTGCTCATGAGGTCCCTGATGGCGTACACCTCGCCGAGGAAGCCCAGCGTCATGTCGACGGGGTCGTCGAGCGACTGCGGGGCGCCGCCGCCCATCATGCTCGTGCCACCCTCCATGGCCATGCGCCTGTTGTCGTAGTCGAGCGACTGCCAGATGGTCCAGATGCGGTCGACCATGGCGTGGTGGAGCCAGAAGGAGGGCTCGTTGGGGGAGATGTAGAAGTCGCCGCCGGGGTCGCCGGCGACGGTGAAGTGGCCGACCCCGTGGATGCCCGAGCCGCCCTGCATGAAGTTCTGGAAGCTGACAATGTCCTCGTAGTTGACGATGCTGTTGACGATGTCTTGAGGCTTGCCGTAGTTCATGCCTAGGGTGTTGGTGATGTCGCGGCGGAGGCAGCGGGGGTTGCTACCGTAGCCGTTGCTCTGCGGGTTCGGCGAGGGAGCGGGCTGGATCATGGCGGCCATGGGCCCGAGGGTGATGTTCATGCTGTACTGGATGTCAGTAATGTTTTTTTCCTCCCAGATAGGCTTGCTCGAAATGCGCGGGAGCTGGATCGGAATGATAGGGGGCCAAAAAAACTTACTCCTTGAAAGGACCAGTCTCAACGCAGCCGCCGCCATCGCCGCCACCTCCGAAGCCTCCGAAGCCGCCACCGAAGCCGCCGCCGCCGCCGAAGCCACCACCACCGCCGAAGCCACCTCCGGGGGCACCGGGGGCGCCGGGAGCCTGTCGCTTCCTGGTGACGGGAGCACCATTGCCTCCGAGACTCGTGTCGCTGCCGTCGAAGAGAGGCGAGGACAGAGGGTCCTCATACCATTTTCCATAGTTCCAGTACTAAATGGCAGGGTGTTAGTTCTACTGCAGATGGCGTTCCCTCTTTGCACTGCAATGCGGAATACGGGGGATGATTTCCTTACCGGCTGGGTGCCAGCGTAGCCACACTCATCCTTGAGTGCGCGCTCCCAGGCCCATACGTAGTAACGGTGCCATACCAAGAAATTACCCTTATCGAGGCCAGAAAGGTTAGCACGATCAAGCCACGCAAACACAAAAAGTAGGGGTAAGAAAAAAACTTACAGTGCCGTGGATGGTGAGGGTCTGGTCCATATGTACGACAACGAAGTCGTCATATCGGTTCTTGGCACCGGGGTACGTCGCCGGGTCGAGCTTGGACGGGGTGTCGAGCAGACACAGGACGGCGTCAATGTAAGCGCGTCGCTCCTCCGGAGAGAGATCGCCCCTAGATTTTACCCTAGTTAGTTTTCGATTTACAACCACATACAGTTTTGCGTGAATGCTTCCCTGTCGCGCCAGGGTTCACACATTTTCGGCGTTGAGATTCGCCACTGGATGTTGGGATCAAAGTTCTCATAATACGTACCACTCGCGTCGGACCTCTAGCTTGTCCGCAGAGCATGTCTCCGACTGCGCGATCACGGCATCGAGGGCCGGACGACCTTCGGCCTCGAGGTCCTGCACGATGTCGGCAAAGGCGTACCCGGCGAGCGCCGCCGAGGCGAGAGCCTGCAAGAGACGCATCGTTCCCTTCAGGTCTTCCTTTCAATTTCTGTATCTGGTAGGTTTGCGTTCCAGAAAATACTACGGGAACACCTTTGGCGGGGTTCTCGAGTTTGAGGGAAGACAGTTGGAAAGAGGAGGTTGAACGTGGAGAAGGGATCTTCACTAGCCTCGCCTCTGGTTGGGGGGAAAGGGGAACCGATTCCTTTATAAATGGGACCAGCCTTCGGAGAGGTTTACAGGGATCCTGGGCCGGTTGATGGCAAAATACGGTTTTACGCTTTTAAGGTTGGAAATTGGGAAAAGGGGGAGTGCCTGTGGAGCTTGGACGGGGGGGGGGGAGGGGGGTGCGTACCATGCGAGGAAGAAAAGAAAAAAAAAAAAACGTTGTAGATATTGTTTTGTTTCCCCACCGGGGACCGCAATGGAAGTTGAGGCGTGCCATAGTATATTCGCTAAGGGAGGGGGCAGTAGCCCAGTGGGTGGGTTATTCCTCCATTATTTCCTCCCGAGGAGGCGTCCGTCCGCTGTGGATCGCGGAATAAGGCGCCGGGTTCGCTTCCGTGTCCCCCTGTAGTTACATATTTGACAGCGTCCCTGTGCCGCCCAAACCTCGGTTTCTATGAGGAACTTAATCTACAGGCCCCGCGAGATTGCTGCATCGTGTAAAAAAAATAAGGACCCTCGTACACGTACATGAGAGAGGGGCGTGCAGGGGGTGTCAGTAGTTCCGTCTGATGAAAGGGTGCCAAGCAGTTAAAAGGATGAAGTCCAAGACCTGGGGCCATGTGGTGTCGCTTCTCGCAAAATAAAAATAAAAAATGGAACCCCTTATGGGTGGGAAGAAAGATACGATGGAAGAAGAAGAAAAAAAAAAAAACTTCCTTGCCCATTCTTTGGCTCTGGGGAAAGTGAAATTGGTTTGCGGGGTAAATTGGGGGACGCGAGTAACACCTTTGGGGCAAAGCCGCCTTCAGTGTATATTGAAATTACGGGTCCCCCGTCGAATGCGCCTGTGGCTTCTCTCATTTTGTGTGAGATAAATAAATGAAGCAGGGTTCTCCGGCTGAATGACCCCAGTCCAACTGCTGACGCGGCGGTCGTATATTCCAAAGTAACCGTTGCGTAGACCTTTGTCGCTTTCCGAACAGCCGAGAATGGGGTGGATGGACGTACGTGCAAAGAAGTAAGACGGCGCACTGCGACTGTGGGATTGGTTCCTTGGTGTTATGAACCCGTCAAGGTTGATATTAACAGGCTGCTCGCGAGGGACTCCTCTGCTGGGAAGCGAGGGCGGCGATATCACTGGTTATGGAAAGCATTTGATCAAGCTGAATGTGTCCAGCCGGGGTAAAACCGCCGGGAATGATTTGACAGGCGGACAATAATGTTGCAAAATGAGGGTGAATTCTATCGCAATGACTAGTGAAAATAAATGCCCGAATGATGTCCCTGAGGATCGATTTGCGGAACCGGGAGGTGCTCGCCGGAGATCACGATTGATGCGGCTCCGAGTCCCATTGCGACCCACGCCCGGCTTGGCCACGCTGACGGCGGGCTGGGTGTGCCGCTCGCCAACACCACCCCATCTTGCTTAGTGTAGTTACGTACTGTGCTCTCAGTTGCGTGCGGCTGCAGGAAAAGACTCGCCACCCACCATGTAATACATTTGTCCCACGCGATCGCTGTATGAAACATGACAACCCGGCTTGGGCTCCTGGGCTCAACTACCGCGCTCTGTTCCGTGGATCTGTGGTGGAGGGGGCGCACCTTATCTTTGGGCCCTCCGGGGGGCCACGTTCTTCATTATGGACTGGAAAATGCTCCGGATGACAAGCGGAGGAGCTTAGAAGCGAGCCAACTGGGGGGCTCTAATTTCAAAACAGCCTCCAACGTCCTCTTTCTACTGCTAGGACAGGAGCTCTAATTATCGTACGAGCTGTTTATCGCCCATGAGCTGGATATACTATCGAAGGAGAAAACAGGGGATACGATGGAAAGAATTCCGTCTCGTTCGTCTCTACCTGGAAACACCTCGAAGGGGGGAACACTTGATGCGACACTCACTCTACTTTTTGTTTCCTACTTTGAGGTGTGTTGATGGCCCTTTGCTACACACGACTGCACCTGTCTCCTTCTGAGTTCTGAGGTATCTATATCCCAGGACGCAGGATTTTCCCTGTCACCTCGGACAATTGGAACAGGGAGAGATACTTTCTCGCTGCAATGGACGCTCGCGGCTGGTCGCCTATGGTATTTACCCGGCACTTTTGGGATCAAAACCCCATCTCCTTCGCCCTCGTCCATACCCTCCCCCTCAGTTAGCGCCGAATATCCTGGGCTGGGGATCCATCTTGGCACATGAGCAACCGCCATCCACAGGGCAAGTTCATATAGCCTTTGCGTCTGTCACTTATATAAATGGGCTTCTCCTTGATTGGATGACGCAATCGAGTGAATGGCATCGCCTTATCTGGAGTGTAAGTCTCGTGTGATGGAGCCCACCAAATAGGAGTTGTTCGCCCATTAACATGCTCATTAACAAGCGAACTGCCTGGATTCATCCTCCGCCTGAGGGATCGTATTGTCGCCTGGGTTTCGCGACTCTCCAGGAAGGCCTCTAAACCAGGCAGGGTGGGGCGCACAGCACGACCTCCAGGCAGATTAAAGGACATTTTGTACATACAGGGTCCTCTATGTTGTCTCTGTATATCACCTGAGTCCCCGGATACCCGAACTCTAAAGGGAGGCCGGAGTTCGGGGTGTCCGCATTTCACTACCAAGAGCAGCGTGCTAAACTACGTAAATGTAGGCAGGAAGATTACCATTGAAGAGAGAGAGAGAAACATCAATGATCATGGAGTGGAGACTGGAAAAGTTAAAGCTACACACTACCTCTGTCTTCCGCTCTTTCGGTAAGAGTGCGTCCGACGTTCAGAGTACCGCCCTGCATTGATAACATTTGAATATTGTCAGTTTCACTGACCGCAAACCCCAACACAGATCCCCATAGACAGCTTCCCTTTCGAAAAGAGCCAAGCGCACCGGAGTAAGTCAAGTCAGTCTTTACTCAACTCAGGGCACCAGCACCGTAAGCTCATACGTCGCGCCAGGCTTGATCCCATCGACGCGACATCCCGCTAGAACACGGTCCCCGCTCAGCACCTGCACCTCCTTCACGTCCTTGGACCTGCGGATGTCCAGCGAGAACTTTGCGCCGCGGAACTCCCTCGCCACCTTGATCCCCTCCCAGCCCGCCGGCAGCTGGGGCTTGATGGAAAGACCCTTCTCGTCGCCCCTCAGCCCGCAGAGCCCCTCCACAATAGCCCTGAAGACCCACGACACGGTGCCCGTGTTGAACAGGTGGCTCGACCGCCCCGCCGTGCGCGGGTACTCGCGCCACGCCCCGCGGTAGTAGTTGGGAATGTAAATCGGCAGCTGCCCGCGCTGGAGATAGTCCTTCTCCCCGGGGCCCGGAATCATCTGCCGGAGCAGCCGGAACGCGCGGTCCTGCTCGCCCACGCTGTACAGGCTGTAGATGTAGAACACGGCCGCGTGGTTGTACACGGCGCCGTTCTCGGCGGAACCGGGGTGTTTCTGCGTAACGCGCCCGACGTCCTCGCGCATCGCCTTGAAGGCGGGCGCGAACATGACGGTCCCGTAG
>JAXQGT010000045.1:0-32690 GCA_037040375.1 Basipetospora sp. M8501
GGAGAGCAGCGCCGATTCGAGTTGGGTCATCTCCGTCGTGACACCGGCAGAATTTAACCCAGCTAGATTAGGATGGCTCCAACTGCGCGACGAACGGTATGTAAGTAAGACTAGCCGACGGGTGGGGCACGGAGGGCGAATTCAGAGGTGGGGAAGGGACTAGACTGGGGAGGGACAACGTACGTATGCGAGCCGATCTGGTGACCTTCATTGATCATCCGGTGGATCGTCGCCTGGTGGTTCCAGATCGAGTCCCAGTTCTGGCCGTTCACGAAGAACGTCGCCTTCATTCCCGCAGCCGCAAGGGCGTTGAGGACCTGCGCCGTGTAGGCGAACGGACCATCGTCGAACGTCAAGGCCACAGTGTTCGGGCGGGTGCAGCCGAAGATCACAGTTCCGGCAGCCTGCCGGGGTTCTATCTTCTCAGCTGCTGGCAAAGCAGCAGCGCCGGCCACCAAGCCGAAGAGGAGGGAGCCGAGACGCATATTGATGAGTTTTGGAGGGGTTGAAAGGCTTGCCGCACAAGAGTTACGATTCTGAGAATAGGAGAGTCCCTTGTGCACATATATACCCCATGAACTAGCACGTTGTCCAGCTGCAATGTTCCTCGTATTGAAAACATCACCCATGCGGGGACAATGCCCCTGACCAGGGTCGTGATCCCGGTCCAACAACATGGTGTCGTTCGAAAAACCAGGCCTACATCAGTCACTCGTATAGCGCTGCTTGTGTGCTGGGCAAACACTTGTGGAGCGAGCTAACAGAGGTTAGTCTGATGGCGCCAAGAACGCCGGCTGTCGTAATGGGCAGCACACACCCTCTGCAAGCCACATGCAGCAAAGCAATAGAACCAAGATATTCTAGCCATTCCAGTCAGCTTACGTGCCAATTGTGTCCGGCCTGGGCGTCGCTGAAGACCAGGGGGGACTTTTGGGCCTGGTCTCGCCCGCTCGCCCATTGGATATCTCGGACACGGAACTGGGCCGTCGTGTCATGAAGAGGCAATATTGCTTTTCTGTGCAGTCGCCGGTCACCAGTTCGCGTCCCGCCGTGGGATTTTCAATTTGCACAGGGCTGTAGTGTAACCGCACTGCCGGTGATCCAACCGGAGGATGCAAGTTCGTTAGTAATTCCCGTAGCATTCACAGCGTGTCAGAGCGGAAGGATCCGAGCATCGATGGCTTGCCCGGAACAACCGGAGAATAATATGGACGGGCATGTATTCCATCACTCCAGATCCCCTCTCCAGACGCCAATCTTTGCTGTTAATAAAACAAACTCGCGATGTGGCGCACACCATTGACGAGATCGTCGCTGGGGAAGAAACGTGCTAGAGCGGAAATGCGGCAAATGGGTAGACCAGGAAGCAGGGCACGGACTAGTCACCGGTTCCACAGAATAATACTGAGTTAAGTGTACGAGCCATGACGTCGTATCCGGCGCTCTGCTTACCCTTGCAGAGCAAAATCTGGTGCGATGTTCACCCCCCGCGGGTTCTTTGTTTGTGCTAGCGTATCGACTCCCCACGCGGGATACCGGTTGGAAGCCTAGCCACCAGACGGACAGAACCGCAATTCAATTAAGATTAAGGACTTATTGAAAAGACCCGGCTTGTTGGCGCTCGTAGGGATTTGTGAGGTGTAGGCCGGTTTCATGGAAACCCTGGACCTTGTTCGGATTTGCTTCGAACTCCAGGCAGCAGCGGTGGCAAGATATGAACTAGTATGAGTACATACAGGCGATCAAATGCGGCAGTAGAAAGCATGCCCAGATCTCCGGCGGCCGGGGCACTATCTCGTGTGGACATGCCGAAGTCAAAATGAATACGGGGTAGTAGTGTCAGGATTCTCCGCATACAAGGTGGGTCCGGGACCTTCTGGCTCTAAGGTACTCACAAATTTGTGTGAAAAGTTCCATTTCCTTGGTAAAGATACTAGACCAAGACAGGGGCCAATGTTGTCTAGCAATGAATCTGTAAAAAGCGCCGTTTGTCTACACCGAATAGCTGCACTGCACTTCATGAAAGTTCGGTTTGACACTGACTCACCGAATTCCTACTACGTCTCGCTGTCGTCAGGCGCCTCTTACCCCACTCTGGACACATTGGCGTTGTTCGCTTCTTGTCGTCGCCTATCCGTGATACCATTTCACCTTCACAATGCTCAAGCTGCTTGATTTCAGCGAGACAACTTTCATTTGGGTGGAAGGGTAGTACCCCAGTCCAAATGTTAGGCCCTGCCTATGCAAGGGGGCCTCGCACGTACCCCCGGGTTGTGGACTGGAGTCTTCCGGTGCTGGTTGGCAGATCTTGGCCGACATTTTAATAGCCACGCTTCATTTGAGCGCAGTTTCTTGGCGGTGGACGAGGGGTGGAGATTATAGGCGATTGTGGCTGCTGCACCTCAAACGGGTGAGATGAAAGGGGTCCTCCAGGCCGGGGTGGAAACTCCGCGGACAATATTTCGCGTGGTCCGGGTGTGCCTAGACCCATTGGTACACTTGTGTTTCCTGGTATTTCCACCATGCCCTATCTACAGGGCATCAGAGGCGCAGGTATACGGAGACCCGAGCAATTTCAATGGCAACTCCATGATTTTTCTTCGTTTTATCCCCTCTCTCGATGTTATGGGCCTACCATCTGATCCTTGTACATTTCCACTCCTGGCCAAGTGGGGATATGTTACTTGCGTTGGCAAGGTACTGTTCCAGTCCCGACAATAAGACCCATTGTCCTTGAACCATCCCTCGTGCTAGACTTCCTTACAATCTGCCTCTGATTCCTAAAGATGGGCGCGCCTAAAACGTTATGCAATATCTCCATTTCAACGACTGGAGAGCAGATAGACGCGCTATGCAGAGACGCAGAAGTCCAAACCCCAAGTGGGCCGTACATGTTATCGAGCTTGGACCGTGTCGGATGGTGCGCTTCCGTTCATCAGCGAGACAAGGACTCAGTCGTCAGCGGCAGCGATTGATCGTCAACCACCATGCATCGCGTCCCCTTCACTTCCACAAAATTCCACAAGCTCGACACCGCCATTTCCAGGCGACGTTCACATAGCAGTCGCCAGGTGCCTATCTACCGCGCCTCTTGACGCGTAAACACAGCGACAACTGTGTTTATGAGAAGATTGGTTATGAAGACATAATACTAATCCTTTTGTTCTGTCACAATTGAGCATCAATGTTTCGTAACGCGCACCGCGCGGGCGTCCGACCATCGCTACAATTTATATCGATGAAACTCATCACTATGGGGCTTCGAGCGGAAAGCTTCCTTGGGTGCTGCTTGGATCAGCCGTACCAGGCAGAATCGATGTATGTATAACAGCAACGATGTCTACACCGTTGCCTACTTCGCGAGATCCTATCTACGAGGCCATTTATCAAGATGTACAACTGTCTCCTTTACAGCTATAGTTTGTGGACTCCGCATAGATCTAGTTGGCTGGCCGCCACACTACGGATCTTCCTTTGACACCCTCGTTCTCTTGAGGTTCAAGTATATCACCCGACCAGCCCCGGGATTGTAAGCTTTGTATGTTAATGGCAGTGAAGATTTTGCATCTAATCTTCTTCGTTGGTACTCTCTGATCACTTGATATATGGACCGGACGAGGATTTTGAAATGTCAAAGCTACTTTCACTTGCCTCCTGTTCAGCTTGAACAGCGGTTCAGATATTTCGTCGGGAGAGCACAAGGGCCATCAGAGTTACCTCTATTGCTTTTATCCAGTCCATCTTCTCTCTCTATGACTGTGTGGCCCGGCAACAATTCTGCCGCTATCTCGCCTTAGTGTCTTTGTCGTTTTAGGTCATATCTTCATAGCTTAGAACTGCCATGGGGTTGGATTGAGCGCACCTTCCCAGTCGCGTATTATGTGAGATTCCACCTGAGTGTTACTTCTGAGCTTATGCATAAACCAAACTGCAGGTTGAGTGTTAGTTTATAGTATGAGAGAAATGGTGGTTAACGGATGTACCGTACTAGACACTAGCAGGGCAACGCCCACTCAGGCTTGGAAGTCCCTAACCGAAAGCATCCCCACGCTGCAAGATAGTCTTTTGGCAAGGTGAAAACCAGCTGGGCTGTCCAAGGAGCCGGCCGGTGGGGCCTTACACAGGACCCTATTGTCTATGGACTGGCACTACTGCGTGTTGTCTCTGGGTGCCTGATCCATCTTCGTAAAGCCAATGCACGCAGAGCCAGCTCAATCCATCCAAGGTACCGGGGGCCTGCACAAACATGGTTGTTATTATATGTAATCAAGTTAATGGGACCGATTGGAACTTTGAGTTTGCAGAACACCTCTTCTGCCGTACATATATAATCGCCACTATCAGACTATTGAAGGATTGAATACGACGTCGCCGATGCGTGTTGTGAAGGGTCGTCCGAGCGATACATCTCTCAGTGCCTTTTACCTAGTCTGAAGACATGTTCGTTGCTAATGATACGGTCAACATACGAAGGACTGGCTGCAACAGTCACGCACTATGGTCTGTGCAGAACGAGGCATTGGCACCTCGTACCCGAGTTATAGAGAAGTTACGGGTTAGGACGAGGGACACGGTGGAAACATATGCATTGCCTTTTACACCGTGAAGCACACGGTTAAGGGTTACAAACAACAAGTCGCTGCAATAGTCCCTAGCACGATCTAGTATCAAAATACCTCACAAATTAATCCCTCTGGTCGCCTTTCTGGAAAGTCGGACACGCAGACCAAGCAGAGCCATTGGGTTCCTCGTCCCTCGCTGTGCTCATAAGGGCGGGCTCTTTTACCCTCTCACTTGTAGTTTAGAAACAATCGAAACAGAAGAGCATCCAAAAGCCTCGGAAGTGGGGTTTTGACGCCGACAGAGTGCGATTTCTCAAGTGATGTCTTCACTTAGCTCACTCACAAGGACCGCACGATGCCAGGGAAACGCTACGTGAGAAACTATATCTCTTTCTGCTTCTCATGTACAGTGAACTTATCTACTAATTACCAGCATTAATCTGCGCATAGGCCGCTTCCGAGGAGACCGCAGACTTCCTTTTCATTGCCACACCCCAAGGGGATACCACTCGTAACACTTTCTGTACCTATACTTTCGAGCGAATACTCCTAAGGGTCAGACCTGTGACGCTGTTGCAATCTCTCCGAACTAGACCGCAGCTCCGTAGACACGAACCGATGCTACCTAAACTACTGGGCAGATGGGCGAGAGAACAAGCTAAAAGAGGTGAACGAGACGGACATCTTCTGACGGACATTGACCCTGTGATAGGCAGAACTTGGTAGAGTCTGACTTAACTGCGGCTCTGTTACCGCAAAATAGTTACGTCGACTCACTGGACTGTTGTCCGTCCTCGGCACCTGAATTGATGAACTCTAGCGGCAAGACCCCATCTCAACGTATATTGGCATACCATCAAGAGCATCCTCGTGTCATAGTCCGGATTGCCTGTGCCAAGATCCGGCTTAAGAGTGCCTTGCGACCACTGGCGTTATCACTCAAGCTACTATGTCGGGTCGACGAGAACCCCTACTCGTCTCACACAGGTCAATCACAACGCACCTCTTGAATCTAGACATATGCCATCCATAAACTTACCACAGTCGAGCGGAACTTGACTCTGAGACAAATGCTAGGATGGAGCTTCGCGAGTTAGAAATAATGACAATAGCCTTTAAGATAAGCAACAAATACGCCCGGAGGTTTGGGCCGCAAGTGAAAGCATCCTACCATTTGTAATCTTATAACCTAGCGACTACAGATGGACATTTGATACTCCCTGCACAATCTAGGTGGAATCCACCGCTAAGATTGGAGCGCGAAGCGATAATGATGTTCTCGCCGCATCCTGTCGGCCGTGGCTGCAGCCGCCGAACCCAGCTACTCGAGGGCATGCGGCAAAGGATGTTCCGCCGTGGGTGCCTCTCTGATCTTACAAGCCATAGCTGCCAGTCTCGAGAAATCACAGTACCGGCTCTACAGCCGTCTTGAACGTGAGTGATTGGAGGCAGATTTGACGAGTCATCTGCGAGATGCCGCCTTGGCTCGACGCGAGTGGACAAGTGAGGAAGAGACATTCTCTAAAATCTTTCTCATTCTATCAGCAAAGCGTACTTCTTTCTATGCTAAATCTGTTTACATAGTTGAGAACAACAAGTTGAGCTACCCGCTAATAGACAGTGACGGCGAGATGAAACGATGTTCCTGGCGGCAACTGGGACGAACTTAAAAGAGAGTAGGCCAAAAGGGAAAACGAGTCGAGTTGCAGGTAGGTACCACTCATATCAGAATCAGTCGCGACAAGGTTTCCCAAGCCAACAGTCAAGCTGCCTATCTTTCCCAGCCTGGCTTCAAATACCGTGCCCTTAGTACCGTATGGCCGGTTTATAGTTGACCGGGTCGTAATGGTCTGTTCCGTACTCTCGGCTGAGAATGTACCTCGCGATCATCAAGCAGTTTCAAGCCCAGTCCAAGTCATGGAATCCCTTGGACATGCTGTCTGATGACTGGATCGTCGTGACCGCCGGCGTGGGTTTATCCACCCAACACGGCGATAAACTAAAATCCACGACGTAATACCTAGTCGTTGTGATGGGGAGTAGAAGGGTCATAGCACATGGGGCAGGGGGACAGGGTAGCCATATCGCGGCGCGCTATGTACGGGCGGGTACGGAGTACAAGGCTGGACCTTGGGACCCCGCTGATGCTTTAGGTCAACTTCGGCTTCGGTATTTGTTCGCTTGGCTGGTAAGGGAAGCTCAGATTGAGACACTTCATCAGCGTTATCACTCGTCCCCGCATGCCACCAAGACTAGACGGCGAGGTCCGCCCTGCCTATAGGCTAGTAGAGATGTCTCAGACAGACGATTCCGTCCGAGAGGAAGTGATGCCCATCACAACGTGCGTGAGGAGTCCAATGATAGTGGGCGTCCTCTCATGGAGTAGAAAGCCGTGCGCTAGACCCTGAAGTCCTACCACGTACTGTGCTTCATATTGGCTAGCTGCCTGCAAGAAGAGGTCCGAGAGCAGGGCCTGGATTCATATCAGGGAATTGTCTTTATTAAGTGACGAGGCCCAAAGCGAGTTTGGAAACTTATGATTTGGGCTTCAAAGAGATTGTAAGTAACCTTCAGAAACGTCCCCAAGGGACACTCTTGACAAGTTCGACTCGAAGCGGCTCATCGTACGATATGTTCGAAAGACCCTACACTCCTCAATACTCCCTCCCAATATAACGCCACCCAGTGGCCCGAAAGACCAACCAAACCTCGTTCAGTGAACCGATGGCCCGGCCCCCCCCCCCGGCCTGCCAAGCTACTAACCCCCAACCAGCGATCCTGCCAGTTAGGCGGTGCATTTCAGGGTCTTGACTCCCTCCCTCATATCCGTATGGAGGATATGCTCCGTATGATTCGTATGTACGTTTGGCTGATTCGTTCCAAATGCATGGCAACTTGCCGTCAGTTATCACCCCGGGTCCAGGAGACCCAGTCCGGGCTGACCTAACCGAGTTGACTCTTCATGCAGGGTCCTCAACATTCACATGCTTTTCTACTCCGTGAGCCTCAAGCGTTGGATACTATTTCGACCAGAAGTATATTCTGTATCCGATGGCAATACCAGCGGTACTTTCGTGCCAGAAATCAACCACGCCCGCACAGAACTGCTCAGTGGGCTCAGACCCAATTTCCTGGGGGTGGCGTAGTGTAGTTTTGGAGATGAGTCGACAAGGATGGTAAAGCAGGGTACGGAATTGGCGTAGTGCGTGATTCAATCCAGCGCAGCCCGTATAAGGTGCAAGCAAAGAAAACAGCCGCCCATAATACTCTGTATCACTTGCAAGTCAATGTGTGGTGTGGCCTCTATGGTATAAACGTCGCCATAGAGCTACGCTCATAACACTCGTTATAAATGCCAGAAATTAGGTTGTTCTGCCCCGTCCTCTACCGTGAACTACGGTAGAGGACGGCCCGTGGCCGTGGAGGAGACTATCCGTGTGGACTATCAAAGTTGTTTCCAGGCCAGCATCACAGCTCTTTTCCTCTTTAAGTTTAGTAACCAATCCGCCGTCGCATCCGATCATCCCCTAGCGTACTCCCCCAGCCCGCTCTGGCCAATATATTCACGTACCTTCACGAATAGAATGTGCACGGACCCCGGACGCGGAAGCTCCCCTTGTCGGGTCTTGGGCATGGTTGGAACGATGCAACGCCACCTTGAGCGTAAATCTCACATTGTGGGCTAGATGAAGCCCGTGCTCAAAAATCGCATTGTTATTTTACAGGGTTCTAGCGAACACTACTGGACGATCTAGTCTTAATCTGGCTGGCCAAGCGACGATCCTCTCGCGCAACAAGATGATCCGCTCTGGGACTTGGCACCTTATTAGGGGCGTGCCTCACCTGTGATTTTTCCGCAGGTCCAGTCTCCTTTGGATTTTGAGACATGCTGGTGGTCTCGACTCATTGTGTCCACCATCGTCTATCATCGTCTCGGCTTGCCGCGGCTCCAGCTTCGACGTGGAAGGACGACCGTCGTCGACACAAATTTCGCGTAGTACAGTCCTCCTGGGGATTCGCCCAACTGTACCCGCGTTTGCCTCAAAATAGACATACATCGCGCAACGGCATGGTTTGTCGGGATTAACGCGATACCAAGAACGAAGAACAACGAAGCAACAATGGCCGACGCCGAGATCTTTTTGCCGCCGCCGATTCCGACGGAGCCTACGGGCCCTCCCATCGGCATTTTGCTCGATACCGAGCGGTCTTACTCGGTAGACATCATCGTCTGTTCCGTCATCACCTCGGTGATCGGCACGATATTCGTCGGGCTTCGATTCTACTCGCGCGGCGTGCTGATGCGCGTCCTGGGACTCGAGGATTGGCTCATACTTGTCGCTCAGGTAGGCGCCTGTCGGGACTCCGCGTGTATCTACAGCATATGGATCAGAAGCTGATACCCCGCCGTACAATAGATCTTCTCTATTGCGACAGCTGCTAGCTACATTCAGCGTAAGTATTGCCTCGTCGTACGCTCCTCACTTCGAGTAGTTATTGACTGACTGGGTATTGTAGAGGCTGCCTTGGGTTTGGGCAAGCACTGGTGGTGGACCCCCGCGGAGAATATGGTTCCTATGGCCAGGGTATGCTTATCTCTCGATCACCCCCTCCCTTTCGTGGACCAGTGTCGCTTACTGATTCGAAGGCCGGATGGTACTCGGTCCTCTTCTATGAAATGAGCCTTTGGTTTGCGCAGACGGCCATCCTCATACTCTACCTCCGGATCTGGACTTACCCCTGGGTGCGGCGGTGCACATGGGCTCTGATCGCCATCATTTTCTCCTACAACATCTTCGTCTTCATATCCATCTTCACTGCCTGCATCCCCCTTGAGGCCTACTGGAACTTTGGAGCCCCGTACAAGTACTGTCACGCCCAGGATGTGTGGTTCGCTAACACATATCTGCACATCGTTACCGATTTCCTAATCTACCTTTTGCCGATTCCTGTCATCTGGAGCCTCCGATTCCCGCGGCGGCAGAAGGTCTTGTTGTTTGTTCTCTTTGCTTTTGGCTTCTTGTAAGTGGTCACCTTCTCGTTTTCCACGCACCCGCGTCCAGTGCGCTCCCAGAGTGGATCCTGTGTACTCACTCCTCGCCGCCGTAGCGTCTGCGCAATCTCTATCATCCGCCTCATCTACCTGCTCATCACTAAGAACACGATGGATGTTCCTTATGACAACACCACCATCACGTTCTGGACCATGGTCGAGACAAACGCTACCGTCGTTATCGCCTGCTTCATGACCATGAAGCCCCTTATCGCCAAGTGGTTCCCCAACCTCCTCACGCCCACCAACGACAGCGAGGGGTCACCCGAGCTTGGCTCGCCCGCCGTAGCCGACGAGAACGGCCGAGTCCCCACGATCGGCTCAACTCCCACACGCGCGGCGTTGGCGAAGCAGCGGAACCGCCGATCGTTCCCATTCAACCTCTCGAGCCGCGGGGGCGGGACCGTTGCAGAGCTGGACGAGCACCACGAGAAGGATCTAGAGGCCGGCGACTGTCCCCGTAGTAGCGGGAGTGTGTCCGCAAAACCTGATCCGGCAGTAACGGTGAAGGAGTGCTACGCTGCGTCTTCACAGCGTCCTTCTGAGTAGAAAAGGCGTTTCTTGGCTCGTTGGGGTTTCTTGAGATTGGCGCTTGTGACTTGATGGTTTTCTTCGGGGCAATGGGCAGAGATTTTTCATGGGTTCAGGAATTTTTTGGGAAAGTCGGGATTCTGTACCCAATAGGTATCAATAGTAATCATCCTTAGGGACTATATTCCACCTTCCACGGCGTGATGGGAAGGCGCAAGTATCGTAACTGTTTGCTCACTCGGGAGGCCGTTGTCTGTGCCGCAGCTGCTAGTGTGCTGTACTTGTCCTTCGCGCCTTGTCATTCTCCCAAGTCTATCAAACCCCTAAGTCAATATCACTGTCAGAGCTGGAAGGCCCTTTGACGTTCCTTGGTACTACTCAGCCGGGTCAGTGATCAAGCCGCCCAGCCCTTTGAATGCAGTAGCCTGAGGGGCTTGGTCCATCTCCTCAGGTATTTATCTAGGCTCCCAACTCTCTCAGCGCACATTCGACACAAACAGTGCGCATCCAACCCCCAGACAAAGACCTCGTATAAGTTTGATATCCTCAAAGAATATCATGGCGGAACACCTGGCGGTCAGTGCATTCGATGGCCGTACATGTATTGCGCCATCTGCACTAATGAAGCCGGCCAGAGCCACGCAACACCGTCATAGGGTTGATGCCTTGGTTCCTGCTTCCTCACCTTCGTTATTAGAAGGGTGGGTAGGTCACTTGCAACCGCGGTCCATCTCTTCCACTAAGAAACAACCCACGCCTGGCAGTCAACATTGAGCTAAGTGACCGTCGACCGTTAAATGGCTTTTGAAATCTGTCGTGGGAGCGCTGCCTTGAGCCATTTTCCCAATTCTTATCTTAGCAAGGACGTATCTACACGGGTTTCCTGTCAGGAGTACTATCCAATGAATTCCACGATATCAGATGATAATACCAATAAATGGTCAAGTAATACTTAACTGAGGTAGATTTAAGGTCCACTTGTCAACTGCCCATTTCCCCATCAGTCAAGATGGGAATATAATCCGTACTATCACGCATTCGGAGCTTGTCAACATCATGCATTCGGGCGAGAGAAGACGTACATCCGTTGGGAAGGCTTACCTGTTTCCTTTGTTTTCACACTGCGAAACCTTCGCTACCTCTCTTATGTATGGTACCTTTATCAGAAGTGCCCAAGGTTCCGGCTGGAGCAGCCGGGATGCCCCAAGGCGGAAAGCTTGCCTTACGGACGTAGGGTGTAGGCGGTGTACAGAACACCAATCCTATGGACACTGAGAAGGATTAACAGAGGTGCGGGGTATCTGGCACTATCTGCCAACCCTCTCTCTTCTCTTCACCTTGTTGTTTTGTCAAAAGAAGTCAATCAACGACACCTATCCTTTTTAGGCCGTTCAACTTGTCGTTACACAGCAGTCCCTCCGGAAGTCTGGCCATATAACGAGCTCTGATAGCGTGTACGAGATGGACCGATTTCGACGCCTGTTCCGCACCCCCGCACACCGCGACTGCGAATACTGCCAAGGCCTGACTGATGGCGGCGTACGTGTGTTTGCCACCGAGCTCGTCCGGGGTTGCCTCGCCGGCTGTCCAGCATGTCAAGTGCTCTATCAGTCGGTCCGGCCTTGTGACTTGGCCGATCCCAGAATCGAGTTAATCCACGTTCGGCTGTATGCCGACTCTATTGTCTGTCACACGTTCGACCCGAAGTCCGACGCTGTTTCCCGCCAGTTACGTGAGGCAGAAGGTAAGAAGGTCTGGGGAAAGAATCTGAGTGCCGTTCAACTCTAATTTTCCGTACACCATCTCAGGGTTTAGCAAAGGAGGCTGGCTTTCTGGGCCCTCCCAGCCATCTGCGGCCGACTACGCTCCAGTTGAACGGTCATTCGAGCTTTTCAGGTCCAAAGGTATGGACACTCATGATCTGTGTCAAACGAGCGTGTTCTGTAATCGGATATTAAGCAAAATGTGCAGATACTCCCTCCCTCTGGCCACTAATCCGTGCTGCCAACCATGTCGCCCCCACTGCAGATGTTGAGTGGTGCCTCGACTTGATGCGGACCTGGGTATCCGGGTGTCGAAAGAAGCACCGTCGCTGTTCCAAACGTCAATCTAAAGCCCTCCCTGACCGTGTTGTTTTTGTCGGCCCGGGGAGGGACCCGCATCTCGTCGAAACAGGAGGGAAGCAGGGCGAGTATATTGCTCTCAGTCACCGGTGGGGTGGCGATGTACCCTTGCAGTTAAAAACCAGCCTTCTAGGCGAGTTCAAGAAAGGCATCCCCTTCGAGAAGTTTCCGAAGACATTCCAGGACGCTATAACAGTGTGTCGCGCCCTGGACATCGATTACATCTGGATCGACTCCATTTGCATCATTCAGGATTCGGCGGACGATTGGGAGGTCCAAGGCTCTAAAATGGACAAGGTGTACTCTGACTGTCTTCTCACAATCGCAGCGGACGCTGCCGTCAACGGGCAAGCTGGGTTTCTGAGAACCGCTGATCGGAAAGAACTGAGCAACGACACCCGTGAACTGGTTATTCCGGGCCCCACTGGGGAAAAGGGAGCGTGCTTCGCCAGGCCTTCGAGACGGTTTGGGAGCGTTGGTGGTTTCGGACGCCACTACCAGAGCTGGGAACAGAGCGAGAATCCTCCGTCGCAGGGGCTAAAGGAGCAGGGCAGCTATCTAATTCAGCGCGGTTGGGTGCTGCAAGAGACCTTCCTCCCCGGCCGCATGCTCCACTTTCTCCCAGACGAAGTAACATGGCGATGTGCTACCATGTCTCGGTGCGAATGTCAACTCGAACCACACGACAGGGTGGTACACAGCCCCCTCGACCTGGAGCTCCCGCGGGAAATCAAGACCGAAGAACTCAAGAATTTCTGGAAAGAGATCGTCGAGCAGTACACGTCTCGCGAGCTCACATTCCCATCGGACAGACTGGTAGCCATGGCGGGGCTAGCGAGCCGTGCTCATTCGAACGCTCCGAAGTCTCACTATTACGCTGGATTGTGGTCGGACGATCTGCCTTCCGCCCTGCTCTGGGTCATTGACCGACCGGTGGGCACGGCCGAAGGCAAGCGCCCCAACAATCGAATCCAACCCCCGATTGCACCTACTTGGTCTTGGGCGAGTGTCACGGGATATGCTGTCTTTCTATTCTGGAAGAGGAACTACGGCCGGGGGGAATGGGCTCGCACCGATCCCGATATGAAGGTCACGCACGTTGACTACACGCCCTCCGGGAAAAACAAGTATGGCGCAGTGAACAACGCTAGGTTGGCCATAACAGGATACCTTTGCACGGTTCAACTACGTCTGACGGGCGGATCAAGTTGGCATTTCGTGTTCGAGATGGAAACGAAAGCTGGCAGCGGTCCGAGGAAAACACACGGCTTCCTCTATCCCGATACTGATGCGTTTCTTAAAGAACTACAGGAAACGGGGAAGTATGGTCTAACGGTCACCGTAGTCAGCGTCTACGAGAGACGCCTGTTTCTAGTCCTAAAGCAAGCCGGAGATGACCCGCTGGTCTTCGAGCGGGTTGGGGTTCTGCACTGCGAGAAGCAAGATGCCATAGTACTCCCCGAATGGGGACGCGAAGAGCAGTTCACACTCGTCTAGTGTCATTCATATAGAGACAAAAAGATAGAACACTCCATTGCATCTCTTCTAACATTCCCAACGTGTGGCGAGTCGTTAAATATGAGAAATTTGAGTAGGCAGATTCAAGACGATCTCGGCATTTTACACAACCGAGCGTGGGCCCGCGCAGCTTAACTTGTCTTTAGATGTTATTTTAACCGACACGTCTGGCGGTAACCATTGCCATATTATCGATACACATGTGGAGAACGAGAAACTGGGTGAGGAAGTGCGGAAAACTGTATTGGGCAATATCGTGTGGGCAAGTGATTGTCAACCAACTCAGTCTGGCCAGTGACAAGTACTAACGCAACCGAGCATGTCGGAAGGTCTGCGTATGAAGTAACTTCCAGCCTATAACTGATCAACCCCGCGAAAGCGCCCTCCATACAAACAATACGGCCACGTTGCCCCTCTTCCTAGCGATAATGGCTTCATCGGATCTTTGGATGTCTCTCTCTTGTTTTGAAAGACTCGTGAGGCGCAACGTAACAGGTGCTGGCATTGGAACATACCGGGACATTCCACCCCCCCTATTTCCTCTCTCCCCAAGTGTTGTACATCCCTGCTAAAGAGTTGGGGTCACATGAATAGACTATAATGTACTAGGTGGTGCTGATCGTATAGCTTACCACTTGCTCAATTGAAGCCGAAGTTAGACGAGTGTATTACTCCGAGGTCCAAGCCACATCAATGGTGAATTGTAGCACCATCCGACCGAAGATGGTCCGTTGAATCTGAGTCGTTGACACTAGCTTGTGACTGGGTCCGCCCTAACCTCGATCAATCTACAATCTGGGGGATGCGGGGGATTGCGTGACAAACCCAACCCCCGAGGATTCAGGGTAACTCGCAATCATCAGCGTCGCGAAGCCCACGGTCCCCTGAGTGGGTCCGCTTCCAGATGGGTCGGATTGCACTAGGTGATATCATCAGCACCTGCTATGAGCTCTCTTGTGTAAGCAAATATTATCCCATTTAAACCTTCCCCATACACGCCTTGCACTTTTCCTCGCGCTGTCAAACACTCAAACCACAAGTCACCGCTTGATTCCCTGCCTAGCCTATTATCCACTACCATCCACCACCAACACTTCTTTACAGTCTTTCAAGAAAATGGCAGACTACAAGGCACTTGAGGCACGTCTTCAGCTCCTGGAGGACAAAGAAGCTATCAGAAGCCTCCTGAACACATATTGCAACACCGCCGACGACCGAGACTGGGAAAGCTTCGGAAAATGCTTCATGGAAGACGGAGTCCTCGGCTTCGAAGCCTGGGGCGACGTTGTAGGGATTGAAAAGATTACCGAGATCGCGCGCAACGCGGAGGACCGCTACGAGGGCCTCCAGCACAGCATGACGAACATGGAGGTCGACGTCAAGGGTGATGACGGCACATGCAGGTGTTACCTGTGGTTTGCCGCTACAAAGGACAGGAGCAAGCCCAGGGAGCATCATGCTTTCGGCGGACACTACAAGTTTAAGTTCAAGAGGACCCCCCACGGATGGAAGATCGCGAGAATGGACTTGAAGAAGATGTGGGCACAGAATGAAGATACCGAGGGTGTGTTTAGCTGAGCAAGTAGATTTTGTATATTTGCGGCACGAAGGAGGCTAGATTCCAAATCTATTACAACAGCCGTTGGGAGTATCTGAAACAATGAAGGCTATCACTGCCACCCAGAAAGCATGCCCTTTTGATAAAACCTGTAGGTTGTTGATGCATTCCCTTGTTCTAGCCGTACTTTGATAGCCATGCCTGAGTCTAATGTTGGAGTTTAGGCCTGGGAATTCAGCTTCTCATCGCCGGTGGTGGTGGCGTAGAGCTATTCTGACAGCAAATGTCGGACTCCACTGTTCCCGACCCCGACCCCAGACCTCGCTGAAAGACGGAAGGATTACTCTATATTAGACTCTCGTTGCAATCGAACCATACACATGGAGATTGGGGCCAGTCTAGGTCGCTTAAAGACTGCGAGCCTGTAATTTTGTGGAGAAGAGCTCAACTAGCTCCGATGCAACCCCACATTACCCCGGTAGATGACCTTGGCTCTTCTCGGCTCAACTTCTCTGCTACTGGAGCCGCATCATGCTACACTCCTGCTTCGGATGAATTCTCAGCTTTTTGGGTGTGTGCAAGCCGGACGGGGCATCTACCCCAGATGCCCATTGCCGGACGGCACATTCATCGTGTACTAGCTATCCCTTAGATTCTTTAAGCTTATCTGACCCGACGACTATAATTTTACCAACACTTATGCATTGACTGTTTCTTTTTTTCTTCTTTTGGAACAGGATACATATTGAGCTGCACGCACCTGCTATGCATCCAGTTCCTGGTGTCTCACTTCATCCTCGTCTAGCATCGACCGGAACGAGTGCAATTTAGCTCTACCATCATCCACGTTTTTCAATCTTTCTCCAGTTGCTACTAGAGTGACTCCGGAATGACAGCCTCTTCGGAGATCCAGCCGGCTCCGGTGGTGCTGTCGGACAGTGATCTGTCCGACGAGAGGGCCGATGAACTCAGGCAGCAAGCTCTCGCGGCCGACAAGTCGACACTTCCCGAGGGGTACTACTTCACACCTCGTATGGCCGGTACTCTAGGCGGCCTAGCATTCAGTCTCGCCGCTACCTACTGGGTGATGCAGGCTGCGGCCGGCTGCCTCGTCCAGATCGATCAGGACATCGGGCCCAGCCCCAACATCTTCCTGTTCGTCAACGTCTGGGTCATCTGCCAATCCATCGGCATGCTTCTTTTTGGTCGCGTGTCAGACAAATTCGGCCGCCGAAACCTCGCACTTTACTCCCAGGTCTTCGGCATCATCGGCGGCATCGTCGGCGCGACGGCGAAGAATCCCGACCAACTAATCGGATCGGCCGTCATATTGGGACTGGCTGGTGGTGTCCCCGGATCGTATCCTTTGCTCACCGGAGAGCTCATGACCAACAAGCTCAAGTTCATCGGCACTGTTATCGTCGTCGTCCCCAACATTATCGCGACTGGTTTCGGTCCCTATCTCGGCATTCGCTTGGCAGTTCTGGCAGACTGGCGATGGATCTTCTACATCTACATAATCCTCATGGGTAAGTTGCGTCTCTAGTCTCTCCTACAGATGGGTGTGCAATTGGCTAATCCGTCTCGTCGACAGTCATCGCGACGGTTATGTGGTACATCTGGTACCACCCTCCCTCGTACGTTCAGCTGCATGGCGAGAAGGCCTCTCCCTGGAAGCACTTTCGCGAGATTGACTGGATCGGGACATTCCTTCTCACTGCTGGCCTCGTCCTGCTCATGTTGGGTATGTCCTGGGGAGGTCCTTATCCTTGGTCGTCAGGTCGCGTTCTCGGTCTCGTCATCTCTGGAGGTGTTACTCTTGGTGCCTTCGTGTTGTACGAGTGCTTCGTGGATATCAAGTTCCCCATCATCCCAATGAAGATGTTCACCGACTTCCGCGGATTCACCTGCGTGGTTGCCATCTCAGCGTTTACGGGTTGCATCCAGCAGAGTATCTTCATTATCTGGCCGTCCCAGATTCAATACGTCTTCGGCAGCACATCGACTGGTGGGTGGGAGCAAACGGCCTGGATGGCCAGTGTTTCCGGCTTCGGCTCATGGGCTGGCATCATTTTGATCGGGCCCCTGTATCACCTTATCAAGCACCTTCGTTACCAACTGCTGGTCGGCTCCATTTTCATGACGGCGTTCCTCGGAGCTATGATCTCTATCACCTACACCGATCGGGCGTCGGCCATTGCGTTCTGCTTCCTGAGCACCTTCCCGATGGGCTGGGGTGAGGTCTTTACAATGTTGATGGTACAATACATTGTCAAGCCTAGCGACATGGGCGTGGGTTTCGGTAAGCGCCGTCCCGCCGATTGATCTGAGTCGTGGAAACGTTTGAGAACTAACGTAGCATACGCTATACAGCTGTTGTTGCTGCCTCCCGACAGGTGCTTAGTGGGATTTTCGCTCCAATTTTCGTGGCGATCTACTCCAACAAACTTCCTGGGAAGCTTCAGGACATCGTTGTCCCCGCCGTAATCAAAGCTGGCCTTCCGGAGTCGTCAGTGTCGGAACTCCTGCAGGCCGCCACAATGGCGAGCCAGGACGCCCTTAAGGCCGTCCCCGGCATGACCAGCGAGATCCTGCGTGTGACCAACAACATGGTGTCTGACGCGTACGGCAAGTCCTTCTCATACGTGTACTATACAGCCCTCGCCCTGGGTGCCGTCTGTATCCTCGCTGCCGCATCTCTGAGGGACTTCGACCAGTATCTTACGGACCATGTCGCAAGGCTGGTGTATCACAAGGATGAGACCAAGGTGGATGTGCTCAAGACCAAGGCCCAGCAAATGGAGATGGAAGAGAAGTCCGAGAAAGTGTAATAGGTCTGGACGATTCAGGTCGTGCTAAGTTGGAGGTGATGGATTTGGGGCGCTGGTTAGGTGAACGGAGCCTAGTTGGAACTAGAAGGTATGGATGGCGGGCGGTAGTTTGGTATATTTCCCGGTGTGAATCATTCTTTATTCCCCCTTCCACTTTAATCCCTAGCAGATCATACCTCTATTAATTCGCCCGAGGCGATTAAAATAATAAGTATTTTGCATTACCTCCTAGCTTTTGTAGGGTCATCCCCAATATGGTAGTAGGTTTGTCGAGTACTTTTCACATGTATTCTAACCCCGATGATACCTTCAGGCAGCTTATAAGGCATGGTACCTTAGCATAGTAGTAAAGGCCAAGTGGTGTACAACATGTGAAGGTGGGCGCGGTTGGAATTGTCTTACTCCAGACACTACGAAGTAAGATTAGCCGAGATATCCGAGTGGTCAACTGTAAAGCAGCTCGGGTAACAAATTCCTTTTACACATTGCGGCCTGCAAGCAGCCTGGAAGTTTGACGTAGAGGTGGAAGATACTTGGCCTTGGGGGTTGCTGCTCTATAAATATTTATCTTGGCTTTGTTGCTCTACTTGCCTGCTTGTGCCCAGCCTCTTCAACTAACCCATTCTTGTCCGGTTGCGCGGTAACTTCACTGAATTTGTCAGTGGAGTCAATTATTTCGATGTATTATGATCTGCGTAAAATCGCAATCAACTATCGCGAGACAGCTACTAACTCCGAACAACAACCTAGTTACAGATGATAGGAACCCAGCTGTCCTACACGCCATGCTCCCGGATTTCGCATTGGCTGACTCGAATGTAACCCATCCCCAACTACCTAATCATACTGTGACAAGAATTCCATCGCGCCAGCAATCTCCTTCTTGATAATGGCAATATGCGCCTGGCTCCTGGGCTTAATCCTCACCTTGAACGGCAGCGGGCAAACAAGATTGGAAGAGGTGTACGCGTTCTCATCCAGTGGTTGGACCTTGCCGGTGACCGGGTCGATGGGCTCGGCGAACTCAAACGCCCATAGTAACTTCGCCGTGATGCGCCACATGCTGCGCTCCGCCAGATGAATACCGGGGCAGATTCTACGGCCGCCGCCGTAGCCATAATGGTGTGCAGCATCCGATGCAATGTCAGTCAAACAGTCATGTGTAGGAAAGGCAGTGGTAGGTTATTGGCCGAGTACTTATCTCTGTTCTCGTAATCTGCCCTCACTGCATACTCATTGGCGAGCTTGGGGCGGTCAAGGAAACGATCGGGGTCGAACTTGTTGTGATCAGGGTAGTATTGCTCATCCTTGTGCATGGCCCAGACGCCAACAAAGATGGTACTGCCCTTGGGAATGAGCATCCCATCGTACCAGTCATCCTGCGTAACGGTATGTGGAAGACCGAGGTCGGAGCTAGAAAATGGTCAACCATCGTTCTGTATTGTAGTCAGATGAATGTGGTACGAAAACTTACGTAGGCCTCCACCTGAGACCCTCCTTGATGATGGCATTGATATACGGCAGCCTCTCAAAGTCTGAGAACAACGGCGCCCTCTCCGTTCCGCACACAGCGTCAATCTCCTCTTGAGCACGCTTCTGGACGTGTGGGTTCTTGGCCAGTGCAAGGATGATGGTGAGGATCTGGTTGGCAGTGGTATCGGCACCCGCTTCCATCAGCTCGCCGAATAGAATATTGAAAGCCTGCTGCGTCATTGGCCAGCCCTTCTTATTATACTCATCGAGCTTGTCGTCGATCAGACACTCCCGAATGTCCCCGCGAGCTCGACGCTCATCAACGAGTTTGCGAGCGGTTCCCCAGATACGGTCCATATAGTCGCGCATGTGATGCGCCCGCTTCTTCCACTTACCGGGAAGGTACCACAGGGAAGGAATGAGGTCAACTGGCGGATTGGCGCCAGGTTCAATGGCTTCAAGCCACTTCACGAGGGTGCAATCGTCAGTCCTCACCGTGTCCAAAGTAATAGTAGTAGGGCAATGTAGATACTGACCTGTTCAATCATCGCATTAACTTCCTTGAACCAGAAAGAATCGAAATCCTTTGCTCGGAAGCCCCACGCCAAGATAGCAGCCACTGAAGAGGAATAGAGGCGCGAATACTTGTAAAAGTTATCAGGGTCTGTTAGGAGGCGGTTCATAAGAAGGACAGCCCTGGAATTCGGACATTAGTATGCATGTGTCTTTTGTCGACGAACTTTCCACTAAAACCTAGCGTGTTCTACTCACTCGGCCTCCTGAATTTGGAAATGTTTCTCGTCGAGATTCCGGGGGTTCAAATTTCGCGTCACCACGGATCTCTTCTCGCGCCAGGCGGGAGTTTGGCACTCCATGGTCATGTGGTTCCCGCGAGTGATGAAGAGGGGAACAAGATTGGGGGGCCGGTCGGAGTAGATGCTCCCCTTTTTGTCGATAAGCTCGTAAACGGCCTTCCTGTCACAGATAACAATCATGTTCCCGGGGCCGACCTTGAGCGAGAAAATCTTTCCGTATTGCTGAGACCACTCGTAGAACCTAGGGTAGTATTCATGTTTAGTAAACAAGTCTTCGCACACTGAATTCGCCAAGCGGCTGCTCCTTGACTCACTTTTTACCCAGTCCGGTGGTTGGAATGTCGAGCATGTTTCCAAGGATCGGAGTAGTAGGTGGTCCAGGCGGCATACGGGGATCCCGCTTTCCTACCTGAAGCATCCGGTAGACGCCATAGCACAATACGCTAGTGACCGCAACCAGCGTGACACTTTGTTTGTTCTCCGCCAGAGACCTCCAATCGACCACCTTTTGTAGGTCCTCAAGTGACGGAAGACTGATGGTAGACGACATAATAATGAAAAACCTAGGTGACCGGGAACGGTAAAGGACACACGACTAGATGATGACGACCTTCCAAGGTGACTGGCCACTGATATGGCAAGCTTAGTCGACGGTGCAATCAATCAATATTGACGATTAGAAATTCGTGTGGGTGCTAAACCAAATGGAAAAAAGCTTCGTAGTCAAGGAGTAGCCAGCCGACTTGAAATAAGCAGATGCTTGGGTTTGAGTGTGGGTTTGAGTATGGGTTTGAGTATGGGTTTGAGTACGGATGTAAACAGTATTATTGGCGGTGGGACTACGGACGATCCCCTAGCCCGCTAGAGGTCTGTCCCCTGGGGCTCTCTAGCATGGCACGTAAATTAGTCCGAACATCGTCCATTTCAACACCCTCAAGTGTCAATGTGGGGATCCTGGGGTAAACTATCGATCGATGGACTCTGGTCCCACTCATGACTACACCCACCCCACATGATGGCTGGGGCTAGTGAAGCGTGTCCGAGAGCATGGCGGATGATCCAAGATCGGAGCGATGGGTAAAAGGTGCTTCGATGGAGTAATCATAGGCTGTGGCCGACTCAAGATGATTTGAGGATTTCCATCCGCAACTGAACTACAAGTTTTCTCCAGAGACTCAAGACGCCATTGGCCACCAGGTTGATTGCGTCGCCCTCGATAGCCTCCAGAAGAGCTTAGGACGCCGATCTACCCACGATTGGGCCGGACGTGACATCCAGGTCGATAAGTACCTGGTGCAAATGACCCGGTATCTTGAAAATATTTACTATCCCGTTGTGTCATCCTTTCGCAAATCCATCCGGTTTCTCACATTTCTCATCGGTGGCCTGCTCAAGAGCTGTGCATTGCTGATTAAGGCAATGAGGCGGAAATGGCTCACAAGAAGTATAAACCTTCACATGTTTTGAATGTTTTGGTACTCGTAAATAGCAACAAAGCTTTTACATATCAAATATTATCTTTAAGCGGTTAGCGTCGCTTTTGTGATTAGGGACATCGTTTCATGCGTCAGGCTCACTTGCATGTGTACACCTCGGTATTATATGACTTGTCGTGGTTAGTAGGCCACAAGATAATAAGAGCCGACTAGGATTACTACAATCGGAAGAAGCGACGCAGCAGGTGTAGTAAACGCATTGCTCATACTATAATCCGTTCGGAGCTAGTTATGAACTGGAACCATTGGTGAGATGCTTAGTTTATATGTGTCCTTATGTTCTAGTATTTAATATTGCAGCTCTAAATGGCAGCCATCGAGAGTCTGTCTCAATCTATTCTCTAGGCTGATCGGCTATAATGCTGTCTGAGATTTAGTCCAAGAATCCAGCGGGCACATCGGGTCCTGCACATGCGTTAGAATTCTGATTGAACTGTCCCTATACATCCGGAAACATGATCGCTTACCCCACACGTGAAGATTGTCATGGGAAGCCTGAGAAACATTCGTCTTGTAGCTCGAATTAACAAGGTCCCCATCAACGTAGTGCTCGAGAATGAACCTCGACGGGTCGAACCAGTAGTCGAAGATCTGGCTGCCCATGACGTGTCTGCCAACACCCCAGCAGTTCTCATATCCTTTGTTTCTGAGCCAGTCGTGACCCAGGAGTTGCGTGTCGAAGTCATAAGTCTCGTAAGACGAGTGGTGAACGTGCGACTTCGGTCCCTCGAAGAAGAAGAAGCAGTGATGATCGACAAGCTCCTCTCCTCTATCTAGATGAAGGAAGGTGGTAACGTTGCGGCCAGTCGGGTCGTGGAGCAGCTACAGGTCTTATAGTGAGCAAGGCACGAAATAGGATAGACGCTGTGTTGACTCACGTCACTCGGCACAAAGTTGAAGCGAGTGGTATAGAACTCGTAAGCCTTGGAGAAGTCTGTCACGCACATGCCGAAGTGGCCTAGCTTGTGAACTGGTGCAGGGCCTGTTCGCGGTTGAGTGTGGTTAGATTATCCATATTGGATTTTCCGTCCAAACGCTCCTTACCGGGTTGAACGAACCTTTGCTGAACCTCTGGAACTCGTTACCAGGTCGCATCTTAACCGTGGGCTAAGAGTGTACCTTGTAAGCAAGTGTTCCTCGGGTATGAACTGCGTATTGGTCTGTAACTGGTCGTGTCAAACTCACAAAGTTGAATTTTCGCTGCAACAGTCCTTTGTCGGAGGGCTCCACATGTTGCTGGCCATAGACCAGATGAAATGGAAATCCATCCACAGGATCTTTGAAGGTTACCCTGTAACCGCCACCAGGCTCCTTCATCTCATGGACTGGTGTCGCATCCGGCAGTGTCTGAGATGCATATTCGAGGTCATCCTTAGTTTCAACGACAAAGGCTGCACCGCCAAATGCATTTTCTGTACCCGCCGTTGCACAGTATACAAAAGGCTCGGTGCCAGTGCCACGGTAGTAGGTGTTGGGCCCATCAGCGGTTACTTCTTGGAATCCGAAGTCGTCGAGGAAGGCCTTGGCTTTGGTGATGTTCTCATGCGTATAGTAAACGTGTGCAATGCGGACAAGATTGATCCTTCGGATCTGGGAGGTGTTATTGGCCATGGTTGAAGCCGTGGTGGTTCAGTTTGCCAGGAACCAGATTAGACTATGTTCTATACTGAGTCGGGAATTTGT
Source organism: Basipetospora sp. M8501 (assembly GCA_037040375.1). Lineage (NCBI taxonomy): Eukaryota > Fungi > Ascomycota > Sordariomycetes > Microascales > Basipetospora > Basipetospora sp. M8501. Next base: position 23,644 of record JAXQGT010000045.1, read on the forward strand.
GTAAAAGATTAAGATGTAAGCAATGATCAATCCGTGAATATTCTAGGCGTAAATGATGTCGGGATCTAAGTCAGGGCCCCGTCACAATCCAACACCATCCGTTCGTTCCCTCATTATATTAGGCCGCATCTAATGCGACATAGCGACATCGGTCCATCAGATCAGTCGAGGCTTCATCTCTTGGACTGGTACGTATACATCTTATCGATAGATAGAACTACCTAGGATCATGACCGACAAGCTTACGCTTCGCGCTCCGAAGAGCGTCCACGGATGAGCGGACACGATCGGCGCGCATATGCCAGGCTAGTAGCCAGGTACCCATTACCCATGTGCCCCATTAAGGCGACGCGGGAGTAGCAAGTGCTTCTATTCGCGATATTACTATGATATGGGGCCATAAAGTTGTGGATCCTCCACCGGACGCTTTTCGGGGCATCTGCACCAAAACGCCGCTAGAGTCCAGAACGGGGCACAAACATCGGCCTGTGACCTCACAATGGGAGCGGCAATTACACCGTGGTAAAAATCACCCGTGAGGTCTCCACAGGGGAAATCAACATCTAAAGATTGTAAATCACTACTCAATTCCTACATCACGATCGTGAACAAAAGCCTCCTCAATAGCTGTCTAGGGGCGGAGGAAGGATCCGCCAGAACAGTTTCTTTTACCAGCGGCAAACGAAGATACGCCTCACAGACAATGTCCCTTCCTCGCGTCTTCCAAATCCCCGCAGCCAAAAGACAGATGATCGCACAGCTACCGCGCAAGACGACCAGCAAGTCTTCACTGAAAAGACTATTCTCACTGGCAGTCCCAAAAAACGCACGTCCGCACTTAATTCGACACAGGGCCGTCACGATGAACATTCCGGGAGGTGTCCAAGTCAACGGAGTCCATACTCAGGCCCCTGCCCCGGTACCTGCAGCCACTACGGAAGATAGTGCTGTTGTAGAAACCGAGTTCTTGGTCGTCGGTTGTGGTCCGGCAGGAGCGTCGTTGTCCTGTTTCTTGGCTTCACATGGTTCGTTGGCTAGATACCATTATTATGGACATTACTGACCGGCACATGAAGGACTCAAGGGTATTATGATCGGCGCCGCCCCAGGCACTGCGAATACACCTCGGGCGCATATTACAAACATGGCTGCCGTGGGTACGTAACTTGGCAGTGCTGTATTGCAGGTTTACCAGTCCATAGCAACTGACGGCTTCAACTAGAATGCTTGCGAGATATTGATCTCGAACGAGACATCAAGCAGGTCTCTGCCACCGGAAACTGTATGGTACACACGAGATGGTGCCATAGCATGGCTGGAGCTGAATTCGCCCGCCTGTACTCATGGGGCAACGACCCCAAGCGCAAGGTAGCTCCCCTTGACCCACCCCCTTTCTTGTAGTAGGCTCAGAAACTCACGTGTTTTGATTCCATCTAGGGAGATTACGAACTCGCCAGCCCTTGTGAGCCTGCCGACCTTCCTCAGACTTTGCTCGAGCCGATCTTGATCCGCTACGCCACGCTGCACGGTTTTAAAGTGCGGTTCGACAGCGCACTTACGTCCTTCGTCGAGGATCCGACGACTAAGCTCATTACAGCCACAGTTCGCGACAAGGTGTCCAATGTAGAGTACAAGATTCGCACCAAATACCTTTTCGGAGCGGACGGAGCCCAAAGCCAGGTGGTAAAGCAGGTTGACCTCCCACTCAATCGAAAACCGGGGCAGGGGTTGGCAATCAATGTTCTGGTCAAGGCCGACCTCTCACACCTTGTCGATTCCCGCCGCGGAAACCTTCACTGGGTCATGCAGCCCGACCGCGAACACCCCGACTTTGGCTGGATGGGGATTGTTAGGATGGTGAAGCCATGGGATGAATGGATGTTTATACTGTTCCCCAACCGTGACGTAGACACCAATATCAAGCCAACGAACGAGGAGTATCTTCAACGAGTGAGGGACTTCATCGGCGACGACACTCCCGCTGAGATTCTCAATGTTTCAAAGTGGTTCATCAACGAAATTGTCGCCGAGAAATATTCCGTTGGCAATAATATGTAAGTGTTACGACCCCGGCCGCAAACCCAAATGCTCATGTTTCCAAACATCTACTTACTGGCTGTAATATCACTAGCTTCTGTCTCGGAGACGCCGTCCATCGCCACCCTCCAATGAACGGTCTAGGATCAAACACCTGTATCCAGGATGCCTTCAACCTAGCTTGGAAAGTTGCTTATGTCCACAAGGGGCTCGCGTCGCCCTCACTCTTAGAGACTTACAGTACCGAGCGCCAGCCCGTTGGACACGGAATCATCACAAGAGCAAACCAGGCCTTCCGCGATCACTTTAACATCTGGAAGGCCCTGGGCACTTTGCCCAAAGATGTTGCCGAGCGACAGAATATCCAGAAGCAGCTACGTGAGCCGACACCGGAAGGTCAGGAACTAAGACGGTCGTTCCGTGAGGCTATTGAGATGACGTCGCACGAATTCCACGGTCTCGGCATCGAAATGAATCAGCATTATACCGGCCCCGGCATTTACGACGCCGACGAGTCGGAGCCCTTCACACTACAAGGACGCGCTGGAGAGGACCCCGTCCTGTTCCATGAGCCGAATACGTACCCTGGTTGCCGCCTTCCCCATGTTTGGCTCAACAAATCTATCCCAGAGTCCCCAACGTCCACCATTGACCTTGCTGGGCACGGAAAGTTTGTCTTGTTCACTGGAATTGGGGGTAATGAGTGGAAGGGGGCCGCAGCGAAGGTTTCCGCTGCTTTAGGCGTTCCAATTGAGGTTCACTCGATCGGGTTCCGCCAGGACTGGGAAGACTTCTACTTTGCCTGGGAGAAGGTGAGGGGAGTTGGAGAATCCGGCGCAGTCCTTGTACGGCCTGATAGGTTCGTGGCATGGCGGGCGAAGGAGGTACTTGCTAGCTCGGATGCTTGCTCTGAGAAGCTGCAGTATGTTATGGAGTCAGTACTTGGCAAAAGGGAGGTGGAGGGTGTCCAAACAGTGTAAAGTACCTCGATCCATACAATTATTGTGTTACCTCACAGCGTGGCGTCAATTTATATTTGCCATATAGTTCACAGTGTTGTGACTACCGCCGCCAAAGACCGCCCTCGTATGCATCGCCAAGGACAGGTCCACCGGTTACCAACCAACTGCATCACTTGTGGCCTTTATTTCTATACAGTGGAGTTCTCCATCTACAGGAACGGCTGCAAAGTCTATCCTTACGGCGTTCTAGTGCGTCGTCTGTATCGCCTGATACTTCACTAAGCCCAGTGCCTTTCGTTATGGGTCTTTCCACGGCCTGTATTGAGCGTGGGCCTAAATAACGCACGACCAAGCAGACAGAGAATAACACTGATACTCACTCACTTCGAGATGGAAAGGCAATAGCTCGATTCAACACTCCCCAACCAAGTCGTGAAGATCGGTAGTTTGCTAAGGAATTAAGATTGTCGCTATCAGTGGGCTATGTATGTAATGAAATGACTCCTCGTATTTCCATTGAAAAGTATATTCAAGTATCAATTAGTTTACACCGGCTTTGAGATCAAGGTGACCGTCAAACGCCTGAGAGCGATGCAACTCCACTCGAGAGCCCAGAGCCTTAACTCGCTCGAGTACATCGGCGAGAGCCCCTGACTTCTGTAGACCCTGGAAAGCATCTCCAGATTTTACCCTAGTCAGGCTATCATTAGCATGTTTCGTGCCGGCGTGATGTATGTTCCGGTTTGAGAGCATTTCCACGAATCCTGGAGTGATATACATACCTCAGCCATAGAGTGGCCATTTTCATATTCCTGCATTCTTTCAAGACAAGTGCACTCTGAATAGGGCCGGCGGCATCCGACTTTTCGGCCTCATTGGCAAATGCTGTGAGTTCCGACAATAGTTTCCCCCTAGTTGACTCCTCAGCGGCCCAGAAATGGTACACAGCGACGTAACTTGACTTGGAATGCTTTTCGTTATCGTTGGCACGCTTCAAGAATCCGCCTTCCTGGTCGTAGTGATGGAGGTCGTAGTCGGGGCTTCCTAGACCTTGTTGTGTTTTTAAGAGCTTGTCCTGATCCACGAGGGCCATCTCACGTTTGAATATGTCGGAGGAAACATGGTCGATGAAGAAGCCGATAGGGTGTGTGTACCCCTCGAGACCCCAGAGTGTATCGGGTTCTCCATCCAGGTCCTGACCCCAATAGTAGGAGTCTCCATATGGCTCCGTTGCAGAAACTCCACAGAGATGTACGAGACGATCCTTCCACTGTACGTGTAACATTAATGTCAGCATCTGGCCTTTCCATTGATTGTCCCGGTGAAATTGAATCCGGGTCCTCCCACACCACTTACCAGCGGAAGCGCACCGTCTCTTCCGACAACTCGTGCAACAACGTAGAACTTGGGGTACGCCATGACTACAATCGGACGATGCGTGTCTATGTTGAGGTAGTTGTTGATTGTCAGAGTATGTTCTGCTAATGATGTTTAATTTGTAACACTCTCCTTATGTAGTGGTATAAGTGCTTTGGGCCGGCTCCAACGGCGCAACCCGACAGGGCTCTCCAGTTCTTATCATGTGGACCCTACTCTTTCCAAGACCCTGGCCTCGGGAACATGACTCGCGTTAAGCGATTCACATAACTAGCCTGAAAATTTGGAGTCTAGACCATAGTGCCGGACGGATCTCGTAAGGATATACGAGTAGTCATGCGGGGTACGCAGGGGTAATGATCGTTGGCCCGGAAAGACTAGACTACGGCCTGAGGGGTAGCTTGGTGGGGTATTTTGTATGCCTAGTCCAGGATCCCCGCATTACATAGCGAATAGCGTTTAGGACTAAGTGGGAAGTGTCCAGGCACTATTGGTATGATAGTACCGGAGGGTTTTCGGACAGTATTTTAGATGGGAACGTCACAGTAACTTCCTGTACGAGTAAGTAGGGGAAGTCAAAGCCCAAGTAGAACGACGGTACATGATAGCCGTTACTTCATAGTTCAGGATATCCCTATGCCTGCATGGATCGCAACATCGTTGACCTTGCACACGATAAAAAGGTCTACAGTATATGGGATTCCTCATCCATTAAGCCTTCCCAACCCTACTTAAACTCTGTACACACTTCTGCCAGTACTTATCCCCTTGAACATCGAAAAATACATCGCAATGATGCCTTCAAAGTCCGCCATCCAGCTCATCATAATCCCTCATCGTCCTGCCGTACCGGATGAGATTGAGAGGGACCTCGCCCCAGCCCTCTCTATCCTTCAGAAGTACGTTCACCTCCCCCCGATAGAGACTTTATAGTGGCATTGACATAATTTGCGTCCATTCCCATAGAGCTACTGGACTTCAAGCATTATGGAGAGGAAAGAAGTTTGAAGATCGATACACGCAGGTTGCTCTGTGTCTGTGGGAGAACCTCGGGGCGTCGCACGCCTTTTTCACCAGCCCTTCTTATGCCGAGTTTCATCAGGTTCTCCAACCGGCTATGAATGGCCGTTCTATTACGTGGACTAATCACGCTCTCGTCAACCACTCGCCTTTGAGCGACACTGCACATCTCGAGAGGACTCTGCAGTCACCTGCGATTGAGGTCGCCTTGACGAAGGTGGTTGAAGGTGGCGTATCGGGCTACTACTCGCAATTCAACAAAGTAGTAGCCGGTATCCTGGACGCCGAAGAGGGATGCGATGGGTACTTTATCAGCCCTCTGATCGAGAATCCACAAGACCAACTTCTTCTCATAAACTGGAAGTCGGTTGATGTACGTTCAATATATACGCCAAGGCAACTTAAGTTTGGGCACTTTACTAACCTGAATCATGTGCTCAGGCCCACCATGAAGAGTTTGAAAAGAAACCGGGGTTCGCAGCTTGTATCGATGCTCTGAAGGATTATTACAGGGTCTTCGTTGTGCCTTGGCACATTACGGAAGTCTACCGGGTGGAATTCTAATTAGCTTAATGAGATATTCAGGAGCTAGCCCTTCGTAGTTAGAGAGACTATTATCTACCATAGCGACAATCCTCCCTAGGCTGATATTACACGCAGAAAGTAATATGCTGCATTCATGACCAATTTCAACGTCTTCACCTGTTTCCTTCACTCGATGCTACCAAGCCTTCGCCTTGTCCATCCCGATTGACATGACGATATCATACCGGAAAGAAACAGCCTAAAGACATACCGAAAAGGATCGCTGTATTAACGTGGGAGATAGATAATAGACTGTCGTGCAGTAGAGAACAGTCAATTGTAAGGGATGTCGTTCACAAAAGATGTCGATCTGATGACCCGTAATAGATGAGGCTTGTGAGAGGCACTTGATGTAGCATGCACACGCAGCGGCCCAAAGCAATTTCATAAGTACTTGAATCTCTTACAGAATCGATCCAGAGTACACTGCTTTGATTTGTTACTCAATATATTTATCTTCCAGAACCGAATCATCTACACTTCCTCTCTGTGGCCGATTCATAATGTCGCTATTTAGCAAGCGCTATATCCCCCATCTACCGTCCAGTGGGCTATGGTCCTGTTAGTTAAGCGGCTTCAAGCAGCTACCTGGAGTAGGAATTGTTCGTAGCGTGCAACTTACCTCCAGTGACGTAGGATGCATCATCTGTCATCATAAAGCACAGCACCTTTGCAACTTCATGCGCCTGGCCCATGCGGCCTAGGCAAGTAGCAGCGCTGACCCGCGCCGAGTTAAACAGACCTTTGGCCTCTCCATCTCGGAAGATTGGTGTGTCGATAGGACCACTAGCGGAAGATTCACGCTCTTGAATTAACCTCTGGTGTCTTCAACAGCTATAGGCTTCGGATGGCGATGACTTACGGCAGGATAGCATTCACGCGAATGCCCTCTCGGCCAAATTCGCCGGCAGCGGACTCAGACAGGCCGATCACTGCAAACTTGCTGGATGCATAGGCGGCATTGTTCGGAAGGCCTCGGAGGCCAGACGTGCTGGATACGTTCACAATGGAACCGCCAGGCCGGGGCAGATGCGGAAGCTGGGCCCTCATGCAGAACATGACTCCCGAGAGGTTGACGTCCAACATGCGATCCCAATCACTTTGCCTCTTTGTCGGTGTCAACCAAACAAGTTCTACCCTCCGAGCAGTACACTAGTGGTGCAACTCACTATAGTAGCGCAAGTTGTGTCGCCATCTCCCCCCGCCAAACCAGCGACATTTGCAGCTCCGTCCAGACGACCAAACTCCTTGACCACTGACTGAATCCAAGCCTCGACTTGCTCCGGATTACTCACATCGAGCTTCGTGAGCATAACCTTGGCCTTGCCAGCCTCGGCGCCTATATTCAATATCTCGTCAGCGGTTCGGATTCACGTATGTCCTGCTAAAACCAGTTGCCCAGTGGTAATGAGGTACAAGCCGCACCACTTACATAATTTCTTTGTCGTCTCCAAGCCCGCTTCGTTAATATCGCTCAGTGCTAGTCCTGCAGCTCCAAGCTCAGCAAGACGCACGGCTGTCGCTTGTCCAATGCCGGAAGCAGCTCCCGTCACCGTATATACTCTGCCGCTGAGGGACATCTTTCTCGCCTTGTTGATTCAAGCGGTTCGGTATGGTGAAACGAGAGCAAGATGATAGAGAGTTCGATTATGGCTTGGACAAATAAACTCGGGACCAGAGAATCAGGCGACATAAATGTCTCGGCCATCACTGGATGGGCGGCCACAACAATATGGCTGGGACACGCTATTACATAGCTTTAAGCTCTTCGATTATGGATGATCCGTGCATTGATTCCAGCAAACGAGCAGTAGTGGCCCTCTAATCTACGCTAGTCTTCTCATCCTCTGGTTACCCCGCACTCGCGATGAGGTACTGGATGAGCTAATGGGGGTATCTCCTGGCTACTCCACGGGCCGGAGTGGGGTCTACTCCTTAGCGAGGAGAAAAGTGATATGTTCCGCGGTGGTCTCACCTGACAATGGAATCTCAGTCCCGTTTCTCCACATCGTCTTGTCGCGGACTTGACGCGGGCTGACCTCGTTCGATTCCGCCTAGCTTCCTCTCGGATAGTTCAATTACCCTGTGGAGTATTGTGGACCACGAGACAGTGACGCTGAGTGTGAATTCATGGGACGGGCGGACTATATTCGGCCTAAAAGTGGTCTTCGGTATTGTTTGCACAGAGCTGCCTAGTGGCCCCCAACATACCTGTGCAGGAAAAGAGACATTTACTGGTGGACGCGTAATAACTTAGTTCCAATCTATGAGTATACTGATCATGAAACAATGCATTATAAACCTGTACAATACTATTCTATATAGTTATAGGCATCTGAGATACGAGTAATGTCCATCTGCCCCTTCTCCAACATTCAAACTTGTCACGCCTTATTCTCAACCATGTCTGTCAAAGACCGTGTCGCTATCGTTACTGGTGCTGGTGGAGGCCTCGGTCGGGATTATGCTCTTCATCTCGCCAAATCCGGTGCCAAAGTCGTGGTAAATGACTACGGTGGCTCTCTCGACGGGGCCCCTGGCTCGATATCCCGCGCCCAGGCAGTTGCAGACGAGATCAACAGTGCTGGCGGTGTTGCCATTGCCGACGGCAACGACGTTTCCAAGAAGGATGCCTGTATCGCCATAGTCGAGCGCGCTGTTTCACAATGGGGCCGCGTCGACATTCTTGTGAATAACGCCGGTATCTCTGGGAAACCTAGTTCTCACAACGACTTGGATCCCGAAGCCTTTATGCGCGTACTGGAAATCAGCGTTCTCGGATCCCAACTCATGACTAGCGCTGTCTGGAATGTCATGGAGAAGCAGAAGTTCGGCCGCATCGTGTACATCAGCTCAGATGGGATATACGGTTTTGGGGCAGGTGGTGACTGTGCCTACGCGGCATCTAAGGGTGCCACGTTTGCCCTTGCCCGTGATATCGGTCGCTTCAGCATTAAGCACGGCATACTAGTGAATGCCGTCATGCCCTCAGGAACCTCGAGAATGGGAGACCTTTCGGACGCCTCAAAGCACATTACCAGGACATATTTCGAGGCCTCACCTGCA
>JAXQGT010000046.1:0-20338 GCA_037040375.1 Basipetospora sp. M8501
GCGCCAACGAAGCCGAGTGTTCAGGTCTCGAATCCCGCTAGCCCCTCTTACTCGGAGGCCTTGTCCGAGATCGCCCCGGAGATTGTTGTCTGGACCGAAGGCATGAATGCCGAACTGTCCAAACCTTGTGATGCGGCTGATGACCCCTTAACGGGCATTGGAACTCCAGAGTATGAGACCCCATGGAGATGACCCATTTGGCCACTTTGAGCCGGATTTCTCTCGGGAAATCATACATTGCAGCGTATTGTAGAATTGTCCACGTTAGATTAACGATAAGCAGGCCTACTACTAGTGATCCCGCCGTGTCATCATCGCATGGGCTCGAGCAAGGCAGGGAGACGTTCGAATCCTCTCTCTCTGCGCTATCAGATGATTCCGACTTGTCTTCCCTGCCATCCAACATCTCCAGCAGGGCTACTACTCCCGGCGATGTTGATGACCGTGCAGGGACTATACAGCCCGCGGCCGTCGCCCAGTTACCGGACGACCCGTCGAACAAGTCTCCTTCTCTCGCACCGGCCTCAACCCAGATAGTAGTCGAGTCGCAAGCCGTGCTACCTACGCCCTCTAAATCACAGGGTCTACCAGCCCTTCGTCCTGAACCCCACCCGTCAGCTGAGCCCGCATATCAGGTTGAAACATATACTTCACCTTCCACGCCAAACCCAGTCGAGGTCTCTGTAACTCCATCAACACAACCTGGACCGTCTTCGGCGGTGACTGAAAGTCGGGCTGAAACACCTACGGCGGTTGAAGTACCGAATGGAGTTGATGTTGCTGCCTCCTCATCCTATCAAACTCAACGTGATGACTCTGCTTCGGCGACCCCGCCACATAATCCGTCATCCACAGTTCCAGCAGAGCTTGAGCCTCAAGTGGAAGCATCTCTGCCTCTTCCACAAGCCCCTGTTCATGCGGATAATTCTTCAAAACTAGCTATCGTACCGTCCTCCTCTGTATCTTCACCACGAATACATACGCTAGCTGTGACGGAGCCAAAAGCCGAGTCTCCCTTTTCCCTCTCACCGCCGCTTTCTTTGGGTGCTACTGGGTGTCCCCAACCACTGTCAGACCCTTCTTCGAACTCACCTCCCCGTCGCACCGATTCCTCTTCCTCCCCCCTTACAAACCTCACCGCATCATCCCGAGCTTCTGTCGCCCGTGTATCACCCCTTCGACTACCCCCCAAATCTCACGAAAGGAGAGCCTCGCCTTTGTCACGGACTGAGTCGTCAGCGAGCCAACAAGGAGTTAAACCGAGGTTCGATGTTAAGCCTAAATCCTCGATACCACCAGATCTGAGCTCAGTGGAGTATGCCAGCCAATGCATCGAGGCGGCGGAGAATTCTCGACTGAATCCCTTCATCTTACACCCGGGCGAGTACGAGATGTTCAGAGATCATCTATCCCTCGTGCAGGTTACAACCTACTTGAACATCAGAAACGGCATACTCCGGCTATGGATCCAGAACCCTCGAGTGGCCGTGACGCGTGATGAGGCTGTCGGGTGTGCCGGGGCGAGATGGGCCAACGTAGCAAGTGTGTGCTACGATTGGCTTGTGCGGAATGGCTACATCAACTTCGGTTGCCTCAAATTTCCTGTCATGGGAACACAGGGCAACCGCTCGCCTCTCGGGAAGCAGAAGACCATTGTCGTAATCGGTGCCGGGATGGCCGGACTTGGGTGTGCCAGGCAATTGGAAGGACTTTTCCAACAGTACTCGGACCGTCTTGCAGACTTGGGTGAAATGCCCCCCAAAGTCATCATCCTAGAGGGTAGAAGTCGGGTAGGGGGCAGAGTCTACTCACGGCCCTTCCAGTCCAAACCTCCGGGATCACCGTCGTTCAACGGTGAGCGGTGTACAGTGGAGATGGGCGGGATGATCATTACTGGCTTCATTGGAAACCCTCTGAACATTCTCGTTCGCGGACAACTCGGTCTACCTTATCACGCACTAAATTCACAGACCACAATCTTCGACTTCAATGGAGAACCCGTCGCGGATGACAAGGATCAGCGTGTCGAGAAGCTTTATAATGACTGTCTTGAGAGAGTCAGCGACTTCAAGTTCAAGATCAAGCAGCCCAGAATTATCCGGGGCAACAGGGAGCTCATTTTAGAGTGTCGTGACGCCTCTAGTGACGGCTACAAAACGATACGGCAAGCAGAGGATGAAGCGCACCCGTCACTCTCGTCAGACTCCATTGGTCAGCTACAGGGTCAGGTCAAGGTGAAGACGACGGCCTGCCAAGCCGTGAAGACCATAGGTTGGGAACTGCGGCCGGGTATTACAGATTCGCAAAGCCTTGATCTTCATACGCCCACATCTGCACCCGACGCGACCCTCGGTAGTGTTGTCGATTCCTGTATCATGCAGTACAAAGATCTTGTCGAACTCAATGATCTGGACTTCCGCTTGTTGAACTGGCACATAGCCAATCTGGAGTACAGCAATGCGACTAATATGCACAATCTCAGCCTGGGCGGCTGGGATATTGATGCTGGGAATGAGTGGGTGGGCAAGCATACCATGATCGTAGGGGGCTACCAGCGGGTTCCAAGGGGTCTATTGCATTGTCCGACGACGCTCGATATCCGGACCAAGACTCCTGTAAAGAGGATCGAGTATCACGGGGATGAGCCCTGTGGCCCTGCGAAGATAACCTGCGAAGACGGCTCTGTTGTTGAAGCCGACTACGTCATTTCCACGATACCCCTCGGCGTGCTAAAGCACAATTATGTGCAATTTGACCCCCCGCTCCCGGACTGGAAGTTGGGTGCGATTGACAGGCTCGGCTTTGGTGTGTTGAACAAGGTTATTCTCGTCTATAAGGAGCCGTTTTGGGACTTGACCAGGCATATCTTTGGCGCCCTGAGTAGTCCTGGGAACCCTGGCAGCCTGGAGCAGTCGGACTACCGCTCGAGTCGCGGTCGTTTTTTCCAGTTCCTTGACGTCAGCAGCACGTCTGGGTTACCGTGCTTGGTGGCGCTCATGGCAGGAGATGCAGCGCTCGACACAGAGACTGCGTCAAACGAGGCCTTGGTCACAGAGGCCACCCAGGTCTTGCGGAACGTGTTCGGACGAAAAGTGCCCCTGCCCATCGAGGCCACAGTGGCCCGGTGGTCTAGAGACCGCTTCGCAAGGGGAAGTTATTCCTCGTCGGGTCCCCAAATGCAGGCGACCGACTATGACACGATGGCGAAGCCGGTCGGCAACCTCTACTTCGCGGGAGAGCACACGATAGGCACGCATCCCGCCACCGTCCACGGCGCTTACATGTCCGGCCTCCGCGCAGCTGGCGAGGTCCTCCAATCCCTCATCGGCGACATCGAGATGCCGGCTCCGCTACTCATCCCCAAGGAGTCTCAGGCACTCAAGAGGAAGATCCCCGAGACCCCGCCTGACCCCCGGGAGCTCTACGAGGACGAGGTCTACAACCACACGATCAGCAAGATCGGTCCTCGACCGCCCGCTCCCGAGAAGCTCACCATCAGCGCCTACCGCCTCTACTGCGCCTCGAACCAAGACGCCGCGCGGCAGCGTTGCCAGGCGGGTATACGGCCGGGGAAACGCAAAGGGCGCGCCGGCCCCAACGAGGTGCGGCATATGATGTCCAAGATGTGGAAGCAGGCGACGCCCGCCGAGAGGGAGCCATACTACGACAAGGTCGCCGAGGCGAAAAAGGTCTACGCGGAGAAGTTTGCCGAGTACGAGAGGCTCGCGGCGCAGTGGGATGAGAAAGCTACCGTCGTGCGGCTGGAGTACGAGAAGGAACACCCATTTGCGGGAGCTGGAGCGGGAGCGGGAGCGGGAGCTGATAAGTGGGATGCTAACCGTGGGCCGAAGCATCGAAGGGTAAAGCAGGTGAGTTACGCGGAAGTGAGCGATGAGAGCGAGGGGTCGGCATAACCAACATCTTCTATGTGCATATACCCGTGTCCAATCCACCCCGGGGTTGGTTGGAGTCTTAGGCTGCGAGAGCCTGAATATGCTAGGAGTCGAGCGAGAGAGGGACTGTCAAGGGTCCCCATGGTCAATGTTATAATGTGCCCCGTGATGGCTATTGTCGACAACACGATGTTGGCGGAACCCGTATATAGCGGACTTAAAAATTAAGAGCCAGGTTTTACTTATAAGGATCTGGGAGCTTGGTCCCGACAGAGGCGACTAGGGCTTGCACCTGCTAATTGAGGCGGAATGCGCTTAGAAGAAATTACGCGAAACGAAGTTATTGTCTAGATGTGAAATATATTCTTATGAGGCTTTAGTACACGGCAGAATGCTCCAGATGAGAGAGACGCGGGGAAGACGACAACAGGCCCATCCATGAGTAGAGGAGGGTGAGTGGTACAAAGGAAAAATCGTGTTGTCCTCCTTTTCCAACAGTTCCTCTCCGATTCTTTTGTTGGCGGGAAAATTTCTTTACATGTCCGCAGAGGCAGTGGCACCGGTGATAATTTCAACCAGCTCGCCAGTAATGACGGCTTGACGGGTGCGGTTGAAGAGAATCTGGTACTTGCCAATCATCTCACCAGCGTTCTTGGAGGCGTTCTATGAAAGGGCGAATCGTCAGTAACAATAATCGGAAAATGCCGTTAAAGTAACGGAGGAGTACTCACATCCATGGCATTTCGTCGGGCAGAGATCTCGCAGGCGTGACCCTCGGCCAGAGCCCAGTAGAGCGAGTTGGCGAGACCGTATTCCCGGAGGTGAGACACGTGCTCCTCCTCGACCTCGAAGGCGGAGAAGTTGGCTATTAAATGAGTTGGAGAGTTAGAGAACTGCACGCAATCAGGGATTCGATATATAGGACGTACGGGACTGGGTGATGGCATCCTCGGAAAATGCCTCAACCGAGCTGGGCTCATAGCTGGTGGCGTTGATGAACTTGTTGTACAGGATCTTGACCTCGGCGTACTCATCGGAGAGTCGGACAATCTGGTCGGCGATGGCCTGGGCATCGGCGAAGGTGGGGACGTCCTTGCCGATACCAGCGACGCTGAACCGGATGTTCTGGGCATTGGTCCTGCTGAGCTGGGCCTTGCACTTCTCGCCGATGATGACGAGGTCATACGCGTCGGGCTTCTCGGCGTACATGCGGCGGACGGTACGGCTGAGACCGGAGTGGACACCACCGCAGAGACCCTTGTCGGAGGAGCAGACAACGAGGAGAGTCTTCTTCTCGCTCTCGACGGGCTTGGTCTCGGCGGAGGTATAAACCTCGTTGGAGGTCTCTCCGTACTTTCGGGACTCACTCATGGCGCGCTGGGCACGGTTGAGCTTGGTGGAGGCGACGATCTTCATGGTGTTGGTAATCTTCTCGATATTCCGGATGGACTTGAGGCGGCCCTCAATCTCTCGAAGGGTGGCATAGGTAGCCGCGGTCGGGGTGGTGACGACGACCCTAATTCGACAACAGTATTAGTCCCGATATGATCTTCCAGGCATGTTGATCCAATAACTCTTCAACAGAGTGCATCTGGTACGATATCCTAGTCCCTCCCCTGCGTTCCCGGATGACGGTTGTCGAAAGGTGGATTATAGACTCACCTAGGAGCCGAAGCCGCAGCCCGAACGGCGGGCCTCGCTGCTCTCGAAAGCATGGCGGATGTCAAAAAGAGTCGAGACGAAACCGGGCAAGAGGACGGGCCAATTGATTCGCGAATCAATTGACGGACGAGACAGGTTCAATGGGGATGTCGGGCGTAGGGAGCTTGTTCGATTGACTCTCTTGGTAGACGAGGTTATTTTCAGATCCGTCGTTGCTCCATCGCCAGAGCCGAGCTTGCGGTCACGTGGACCAGAAGAAACTGGCGGGCACATCGGACATATAGATGCATCAATGGACACTGTGGACTCGAAGAGGATTACATAAGGAAGAGTCTCTGAACAATGCACAGTATGCACACGCTGCAGAGTGCACCGCACCTGAAGAGGAACGTAGTTGAGTCAGCGGTACGGGACCCGCGTCCATTTTCCACCGTCTCGGCTATGGATGCCTGAGGATTCCGCTAGCTTCTGCTCTGATTGGCCGGGTTGTCCGTCTCCACGTGAATTATGGATCAAGGACGACCTGAATCCATCGAATTGGAAGCTGAGTTTCTTCCTTATTATCCTCGCCCAAGTCGCTCTAAGTTGACGCCAGGGGCACAGACGTTCGCTGGTGCAATAGTGCAAGGCCACTGCAACTTTGGGGGCAACGAGGCATGCTTGCTTTGCGTCCCGTCACGACTGCCTCTCAAACCTTGCGGCGCCTTCTAATACCTTCCTCCACCCGCCCATTCCGCCCCCCTTACTCTCTCACTTTTTCTTCCGCGAGACACGCTCCCTTCGTGCAACTCCCTCACACTTCAGCGTGCCTAGTACCAGCAGCTATACCAGCCGCCAATTTATCGCATTTTATTGCATTGCGGTTCTGTCATACTTCAGAGACTGCCAGAGTTGGGCGCAATACTGCCTCAGCATCGCCACCTGATTTCCGCACCATTCGCCCTGCTCATCCGCTCTTGACCCAGACCACCCTCGCTTCAACCGCGTCACAACCGGTCCCGGCGCCCCCTCGAGTCACGATGAGCACCTCCGGATCCGACGATGATATGCCTCTCTCCCGCTTTAGCGGGCGTGGTAAGTGAAGCCTTGTCGCTCCAAGTTGCCCCGTCCCACAACACACGTGGTCCTAGCAAACCTTTGCCTACGTGTCACCTTCTCCGCCGCATCGAACCAGCACCGGCTTCCCATCAACTACCCTCCTAAAGGTTGTCACGCCTGCTAACGTGAGCCTCTCTTCGCAAATAGCATCTGCTTCGGCTGTGAAGGCCCGGGACGACGCAATGGACATCGACGGCCCTTCGGTGAACGGCGCTGCCAAGCGAAAATCGAGAGGCTCCATCCCCAAGGTCAACTATAGAGACGAGTCAGACGATAGTGACGATGGCCAGCCCTTGGTAAGGAATTGTCTAACACACCGCGTAATACTTTCCAACCTTCCCCAATACTCATAGTCATAATTAGGCGAAACGTCAGCGAACGAGAACCATAGTCTCGGACGACGAGTCGGACGAGGCGCCCCTGAGCAGCAAGACAAAGCGGGCCAGCAATGGCACTGCCAGCAAAGTGAAGAAGGCCAAGATCGAGTCCGACAGCGACGACGATTTGCCTCTAGCCAAGCCCGCAGCTAAACGTCGGTCCACCGGTGGAGCCACAGCCAAGAAAACGAATGGCATCAAGGCTGAGTCAGACTCTGATGTCCCCGTGAAGAAGAAGAAGACTGCTGCGCCGACGCCCAAGGCGAAGGCCACACCTGCGAAGAAGGTCGTCAAAACCGAAAAGAAACCAGTGAAGAACGAGAAGAAAAAGACTGTAAAGGAGGAAAGTGAGCCGCCCGCAGCTGAAGAGGGCGAGGAGGAGTTCGAGTGGTGGAACGCGCCGAAGATGGAAGATGACACTGTCAAGTGGACGACGCTCGAGCATAACGGAGTCCTCTTTCCGCCTGAGTATACTCCCCTCCCTTCCAACGTTAAGCTGCTCTACGACGGGAAGCCAGTCAAACTCCATGTGGAGGCGGAAGAGGTTGCCTGGTTCTTCGGCTCCATGCTGCACTCCACACACAATGTCCAGAACCCCGTCTTCCAGAAGAACTTCTTCAACGACTTTAAGGACGTCTTGAAGCAAACTGGCGGTGCGACTGACCTCCAGGGCAACAAGGTCGACATCAAGGAGTTTGCCAAGTTGGACTTTACTAAGATTCACGACCATTGGACCAAGGTGAACGAAGCCAAGAAGGCCCGGCCGGCTGCGGAGAAGAAGGCGGAGAAGGCTGAGCGGGACAAGGTCGAAGCGCCATTCATGTACTGCAAGTGGGATGGCCGGAAGGAGAAGGTTGGCAACTTCCGTGTCGAACCTCCTGGGCTCTTCCGTGGGCGTGGAGAGCACCCCAAGACTGGTAAAGTGAAGAAGCGAGTCATGCCCGAGCAGGTTACGATAAACATTGGCAAGGGTGCCAAGGTCCCAGATCCGCCGCCGGGTCATAAATGGAAGGCTGTGCAGCATGACAACAAGGCAACATGGCTTGCCATGTGGCAGGAGAATATCAATGGGGCATACAAGTACGTCATGCTCGCCGCCAACAGCGCTATCAAAGGTCAGAGCGACTTCAAAAAGTTCGAAAAGGCTCGAGAGTTGAAAAAGTATATCGACAAGATTCGCCGCGACTACACCAGGGACCTGAAGAGCAAGGTCATGGCTGACCGGCAGCGAGCCACGGCTGTATACCTCATCGATAAGCTCGCCCTGAGAGCCGGAAACGAGAAGGACACTGAAAAAGAGGCCGAGACGGTCGGTTGCTGTTCGTTGAAGTATGAGCACGTCACGCTGAGAGAGCCCAACATCGTCGTCTTCGACTTCCTCGGAAAGGACAGCATCCGGTACTATGATGAGGTGCCGGTAGACGATCAAGTCTTCAAGAATCTCAAGCTTTTCAAGAAGCCTCCCAAGTCGGCCGGCGATGACATCTTTGATCGTCTTACGGTAAGATCCATCAAGTCTGTAGACTGGTGTGCCTCAATAGAGTGCTAACAGGGGGAATTTCACAGACCTCGCAGCTGAACAAACACCTCTCGGGCTATATGCCGGGCCTGACGGCGAAGGTCTTCCGTACATACAACGCGTCGATAACCATGTCGAGGCTTCTGCAAGAGCTCAAGGTCGACAATCGGCCCATTGCCGAAAAGCTGAAGCTCTACAACGATTGCAATCGCGAGGTCGCCATTCTGTGTAACCATAAACGGACCGTCGGCGCCAGTCACGAGCAGCAGATGGAGAAGCTTGGTGACAAGATAAAGGCGTATCAGTACAAGAAATGGCGCGCCAAGCAGATGATCCTCGACCTCGATCCCAAGCAGAAGAAGAAGAAGGGTGCCGATTGGTTCGCACTCGACCCCGAGCTAGACGAGGCCTGGATCGTCGAGCACCAGGCTCAGCTCGTCGAGAAGGAGCGCGAGACCATCACGAAAAAGTTCCAGAAGGAGAACGAGAAGCGCGCCGCCGACGGCGAGAGGGCCCTCCCCGAAAAGGAGCTGAAAGAGCGCCTGAAGGCTGCTGATGAGCTCGCTGCCAAGTTCAAGAAGGAGAACAAGTCGAAGAAGGTCCTCGCCGAGGGCCGGGGCGTGACTGTCGAGAAACTCGAGACGCAGATCGAGAAGCATGACACTCAGATTAATAATCTGAGGCTTCAAGCTGAGGATCGCGAGGGGAACAAGGAGGTTGCCTTGAGCACCAGTAAGCTGGTAAGGAAGCCCGCCCTAAAGTATTTCGATTTAAAGCATATTCGTGGTGTTCTCTTCTAACTAATATCCTGGTATAGAATTACATCGACCCTCGTCTCACTGTGGTCTTCTCGAAGAAGTTCGACGTACCTCTCGAGAAGCTCTTCTCCAAGACGCTGCGAGACAAGTTCAACTGGGCCATTAAGTCCATCGAGGATTCCAGCTGGGAGTTCTAAGCCTTGGGGCCCCCAGTGCGCGTTTGGGGGGATGGGTGACGCCGTCCTGTGTGTACTGTACTTGTGTAATAACGCATGTTCGCTGCCAGTGTTCTCATTCTGCGCTACTACAACCATTTGTACATGATCCGAGTGCAGGGGATGTAGGGTCTCCCCTTGCCCCCTTCCCTACCGTTCTTGCTGCTTTTCTTGCTTTGCCAAAAAGGAAATTGTAGGGGGGAGTGTGAATGGGGGAACTTCTACCGTTTAGGGAGACAGGTATGCGTTCGAGGGGGGCAAGACAGTCGTCTGTTAAGAGTGTTGTTCGTGCATAGCGATGGGGTCGATGGGAGCAAAGTTCTGGGCGATAGAAAGGGGTGAAGACCAAAGACAAGACAAAAGATCGCATGGATGTTCGATTGTCGCTTGCCGATTCGATGGTTTCTAGATGGTATTAGAAATTATACTCTCACGTTGCAATTAACTGTTTCAACCGAGTTTCCATCTTTTGTCTTTTCCCGTGGCAGATTATTTTATCATCTTCCGTCCGATAATAACGACGACGTATCAAAATGTGGCTCGTTGTACTACAAGAGCTGGAATAGACTTCGAGAGGATGCCTGCTGGTGTTCGACCAAGAAAGTAGAGCAGCCCAGCGCCGGGGCAGGCAAACCTCAGGGTTTTGAGACACCCAACCATATCTGAACGAGCAAGCCATGATGTCAGGTTCTGTATTCAATTATCATTATGAGTCGCACCAACCTGTCCAAACGCTGTTATCCTAGAACAGTTGGAAATGCAGAGCGACTGATGTCTAAGTCTAAAAAAGTATTCCCCCCCACTGCGCCTTGCCAATGTTGTATAAAACATAAAACCCAAAGAGCCTGCTTTGTCGTAGGAACACGTCCTCCTTTGGCGGCGTCCGTCTATCACATAAAACGGTACCCAATATTTATTTTTGCCCTGTATCGAAAGTTGAAACCCAGCCCCCGTACGTACGTACAGCTCAAGCCGGGTTGCCGACGAAGAGCAGAGCGCCGAGGAGCATGGAACTGGCAAGCACCAAGAGTGGAGGTCGCAAGCTGGAAGAGGCCGACTTAGGCACCAGCTTGCCCTCTTCCGTCATGATCCAGCCATCAGGGGCGTCTCGGTCTCCGAGATCAGGGGTAGCACCAGGAACCCAGGGCCAGCCAGTCTGGGTAAGGGTGGCGTCGCCACTGGCAGTGCCGATGCCTCCAGGTGGAACCCGGGGCGCGTCTCCGTCGGTCGGTGCGGGAGCGGTCGACGTGAGAGTAACGGTACCGGCCTCGCCGATTCTGCCGTTAACCTCGCCATCAACGGCCTCGATCGATTCCCAGGACCCCGAGTTGTCGGTGTAGCGATACTCCTTGCCCGTGGAATAGTCGGACACGGCAACGGATCTCACCCTCATGGTGTACGGCCCGCCCGAGTAGTCAGTCAGGCCGCCAGCCCAATCAATGGTGCCTTGATTGTTGCTCGGGTCACCGCCCGCCCAGGCACCGAACTTGAACTGCATGGGTGTCTGCGGGTACTGGTTCTCCTCGGCGGTATCGGCGGTCTGGGTACGGATCTCGGTGCCGTCGACGGCCCAGATGATGCGATCCTGGTTCCAGTCGATGACGTACGTATGCCACTCCTTCTGGTTGTTCGGGTTGGGGTTGAACTGGCCGCGGTTATAGTTGCCAACGATGCCCTTGCCGAAGTAGTTTGTCTGCACCTGCGAGTCGTCGCCGCCGAGCCACTCGAGGTCGATCTCGTCGAGGGTATCGGACTGGAGGACGACAGAGGAGACGATGCCGCGGCCGGGGGCAGCCTTCATGGTAACCTCGATGCGGCCGAACATGATGTAAAAGGTGGACATGAGCTGCGGGGCTTCGCCGGGTTGGGTGACGGAGAAGGAGACGCCTTCAGAGTCGTAGGAGGGTGAGCCGGAGGCAACGAAGGAGTTCACCTCGCCCTTTGTGAAATCGACCTTGATGGACATGCCGAGAGCGGTATTGGCGGGGCAAGTTGCTGGGGGAAGCAGGTGTTAGTACAGCACGCTGGGTGTAGGGCTTTAGACCACCGTCATCCGAGAGTACCAGGAGAGGGTGGTAAAGGGTGAGGGACCGGGAGAGGCGAGGAGACGTACTCTCAAGAGGATTGCAGTCAGTCCAAGTCTGGGAGTAGACTGGATCGAGGTATGTCGCGGCCAGAAAGGCCGGTAATAAGCTGTGCCATCTCATGGCGTAGGTTGTGCGTTATGAGGGCCAGGTAATACCTGCTGAGCGAGACGATCGAGGAAGGTGAGAAAGATGCGGATACACTAAGGATGATTGGCGACTACTGCAGAGAGCACGCGGGTTGAAATGGAGGATGGGAGGATGGAAGCGATACTGCACAAGGGCAGCGGAAGTAGAGCGAGAGGTGGCACCTTGTTATGAATTCGTACGGCGACGGAGGAAGGGAACTCCAAGAGGTTGAGTAAGAATGGACGGGACGATGACACGAGGCTTAAAGGACATGAAACCAGACGAGATAGTGTGATAGATGGGCGGACATTTAATACTCTTATTATTATATTGATGCTCGTGAGAAATCCACTGGAGGGGAGCTGCCGATAGCCCAACCACCGCACAGCCAAGAGGAAGGTAAAACTGGACCCATCAGTATCCCATGGCAGCTGTGGGTGGGCCGGGCCTGTTCCTGGATGACGAAAGCATCAGGCATTTCTTGCAATTGCGCAGCTGAGCGGGATCTGATAGTCTTGATCTCGTATCCATCATGGATTTGAGCAGGGAAAGAGGTGTCAAACACCAATGACAGGAACAATGAGTGTGGATCTGTCGGGGAGGTTGGGGACTCTCGGCAACGATTAAGCTGGCAAGAGCTAGAGTGCATTACGGGGCCTTGATTGGGCAGCATTCAGCCTAGGCGGGCCCAACATGGAAGCCGGGGGGAAGGGGAACAGGGGTTCTCTGGCAGGAGCCACTCGATGGAGTGTAGTGTGGGAAAAACCAATGTGGCTGGACTATGAGTGGGGTGCGTGGTGTAACTGTGGCTGGGTGGCGGTACCATCGGTGTCATAGTGTGGTGTGACCTGTGGATTTGGTCATTGTCGACGAACACCAATCCTACGCCTGAACAACAATACCTGCGGAAGTAACAGGAAGCTTTAAACCACTAACTATACCGCGAAGGTCTCCCATCACCAAGTGGCTTGACAAATCTTTATGAACGCAACTTCAAAAGAGCGCCTCATAACTCTTGCCCATCGCCTGGAGGAGATGTACTCCGTGAACGCGCCGTCTTGGATCTCTCCAGACCAATCCGTCGCCTTCAACGAAGGCGACCGTGTAACCCCGCGGATCGGTGGTTCCGACACAGACTGACGAGTAACAAGCGCATACCATACACTTCAAATACACTGGTCCGATACATGTCCGCAACCCGGGCCCAACCTGGCCACACAGCACAGCCCAATTCTCTACTCATGTTTCTGCGGAGTGCAGCAATAACCCAATGGCTCCTCGTTGCAAAGCGGTGCTCTTGCCCATAGTACACAGTGTAGTTGCGAGCGTGCCTTCGACCGGAACACTACATGACGGCATGAGCATCAAGAGCCCAACGGTGCCCAACCCCATGTAATACTGCGTCTCGGTCAACATCGAAGTTGATAAATGAGTCTCAAGGAAGGGAGCCCGGCGGATGCCGTACCAAAGGATGTCAGGCAGAAGCAGAGACGCAATTGCTATCAAAACTGATGTCGTCTTTAGCTCGGAGCAGTTTTGCATCTTTCCCTGACTTTCTTCCACCCGCCACGCAGGCCCCTCGATCTGCCTCTCTTCTCGAACCTGCAAATGTATTGACCATCCAGCAGTTGTGCATTAATCTCCCCAATGTCGTTCACTACTTCTTCGCGAGACGGAGAGGCGTCGGTTGTGATATGGCTTGCCGGTGGCTTCATGACGGCCGTATCTGTGGCATTCCCCGAGGTCCGACGGGACGACGACACGAACCCCTAGTATGTGTACTACAAACCTCCGCTGCTCCCCATCGGGCACTTGTTAACTCCCGGTAGCATTTTCATCTCGTTTGTGCTCGCATCGTCGCTATTCAACGCGATGCAGGTGGACAGGATAAAGAGGTACGACAGGCTCAATGGTTCACGATCGCTCGTCTTCGAGCTCCACTGACACTTGGTGGTGATAGATTTGGGCCTTTTGGGTTGATATTCATTGCAGCATACATAGTTTTTCGCCCAGAAACCCGTTGTACGGTGACGGTGGATCACCTGCCACTCCCCGTCACTGTAGCAAGCCTCCTAATATGGAACGGGCCCGTCATCGCCGGATGGTGGGTCCACGTCCAGTATTTCTTCCACGGATCTGTTGAAGCCGCAGACCGGGTTTCTTCTACCGGGCACAGGCCGCCCGCCTACGGCCTCACGGACTTCGGGGACCATGAACCGCGCGAGCCCAGACGCTGGTTCCCGTCGCCGCATGAGAAAGTCCTCATGTGGCTGCCCAAATCCGGACAGCCCAGCTCTTGGAACCAAACTCCCGGAAACCCCCGCCGGCCGGATGTTCAGCACGAGACGACGCCGTCACAAATCATGCAGTCCGAGGAAGGATCCATCCACCTATCCATAGGGACTGAGAGGCTCCCGTCAAGCCTGGCTTCCTCGTTGAGGAACAGATTTTGGCCCGAAGTCCGGGGCGGGAACTTGGATTATACAGGACCTCTCCAAAGCGGGATCTCGTAGATCGTCTCGCATATGTGACGAGCATTGCGACTTGATCACTTAGATTGTTTTTAAGGTGCCATCTCCGAAGTTACCCGCGTGTCCAGGACTCGAGTCGGATCTCATATATTTTTCTGTTTTCTCTTCCTTTTCAATGCGGATATAATGTCTATCCTTTGCTGGTTTTCCCGCAGTTGCCCCCAGGAACCCCCGAGCGGACCCCGAGCCATGGCCTCTCTAAAAATATTCTGGGCCCTGTACTCTGCCGTCCGGTCCCCCTTCTCACCACCACCTTTTTCATCGTCTTATTCTCATATCTGCTACTGTCACTATTACTGCCACTCCGGAGAGGTGATTTCAGGATTCCCAGGGACCAGGGACCAGGGAACCAATAGTGCAGCCGCGAACACAACCCAGTGGATGGAACTTTCCTTTGTTTATCGGTGGGCCTTGGTTTTTCTCTATTTTGGTGCGCCGCAGATACTGCCCCTGCCTCACGGCATAATATAATCCCTTTTGTTTTACGAGAGCACCTTTTATGTCCTCGCCTGCAACAAGTGCTCAGAAAACTCATGGCCCGAGTTTTGGGGCCTCCTGGATTTACCCAGGAGAGTGTCGTAGATACTTCCGAGCTTACACATCGAGCACTGGTGAGTTGTGTGGCGTGGATGTATTCCCGCCTAGGAAACCAATGGCGATGATGTGGTCAAGGAACTGCTGCTCGCAGTCGCGACCGCATGTAAGTGCCATACACGGGTGGATAGAATTATGGGTCCTAGTGAGCTACCACAGGCAGTTTGTGGTGGTGTTCGTGCATCACTCAGTCGATGGAATGAAGGGCGGGAACCACGAGGTAGGTAAATACCAGTGACTGTTTGGAGCATTTCAGTGGCACAGACATCAATGATGGGACTCAACATTGAAAGTTACAAGCCCAATCCAAGGCCCCAACTCCGTCGTAGGGCGTTCGATTGGATGATTCTAACTTTTTTTTTCGAATCAATGGCATCTACCTTGCCAAACATGAACTATTCGGCGACTCAAAGTGGCTGGCGTGCAGTTGTACGTCGTTCGTACGCTGAAGCACCAGACAATCCCATTGATCAAATGTATTGATCGGTGTGGGTAGCGGCGGCTAGCTGCGGCACCGTCGGTGTCTCCCCTCATTGATGACGGGGTTCAAGATCCACTGAATGACCCTGAGAATGCAAGTACAGGCCTAGCGGGTTACTGTGTGCTGGTCGCGTGAGCTTCCTTCGTGTTCCAATATGGTCTAAAGTACACTTGCTAGCCAGCATTGGCCCTTGGCTCTGCTACATAGCATTATGCGGAGGCGGCGGCAGCGGCTTAGGACGCCCGGAGACCAGCACACTCGGGGGTTAGTGCGACCGACTGCTGGAGCACGGCGTATCACACTATCCAAGCCCGATGTAATGATACACCCAGTTTGCGGACGGATTCCACGTACACTTGATGTCCAGACGTTGGATTCGCTCCTTACATGGTTCGTTGTATATAAAGGATTCCCCCCTCGACACCCGCGCACAGTGCTCTCAACCCATCAACTCCCTCCTCAGTCTCTCCCTAGCTTCCGGGTTCATATTCACTGAGATCACCATAGATATCGGAAATAAAGTGTGTACACTATATCCCGTGTTACCTGTTTGATCACTTTGGCTCATTCTCCACCCCCACAGCTGCATAACCAAGATGGAGCCATACACCGCGCGTATCAATGAGATCCTCCAGCGGCGTAACGAGGCGGGAAGGGTCGCGCCGGGCGTGGCAGCCTACTCAGATAGCGACATGTTCAAGAAGACGCCGGTATCCCATCTCCAGACAACCCAAGTTGTGCCCCTTACACTCGATTGTGCGTGTGGCCATTCTAACAACCTGAACCCGCGCGCCACCAGAGTCCAGACGCTCCCAGGGCGAAGCGATGGGACAGTATGCTTCTTCTGCCCCGCTCCCGCACTTCCTTGCCGCCAACACACATTCCGCCCCCGAAGATTTTGGAATCCACTGACGCACGAGTCCCTCCCCGGGACCGGGGATACAGGCCACTTCACCGACGAGTGCCGAAACCGCCAGCCATGCATCCTCAAGCAAGCGGCAAAGTTCCTCAAGAACCCCGGCCTGATCTCCCTAGGCGGCGGCCTGCCGTCGCCCGCCTACTTCCCCTTCTCCTCCCTCTCCATGCAAGTCCCCTCCTCACCCACAGACCTCTTCTCCTCCACTGCCTCCCCTCCCTCATCGACCAAAGTGGTCAACGGTGGTAGCTCTGCTGTCCCGACGACGACGGCAACAACCCGCGCGCCGCGGGTGGTCTCCGTCGGAAAGCACGACATCGCCTCCGGCGCCGGGGACTACGACCTCTCCGTAGCCCTCAACTACGGCCAAGTCACCGGCTCCGCCCAGCTCGTCCGCCTCGTCACCGAGCTCACCGAGATCCTGTATGCACCGCCTTACGCCGACTGGTGGTCCATGCCGACCACGGGCAGCACGGGCGCCCTCGAGGTAGCCGCCCGCATGTTCTGTGACGCCAAGAGGGGGGACAAGGTGCTCATGGAGGAGTACACCTTCTCCACGGCGCAGGAGACCATGGCGGCGTTCGGCGTGGGTACCGTGCCCGTGGGCATGGACGCCGAGGGCATGATCCCGGCGGAGCTGAGGGCCGTGCTCGAAGGGTGGGACGAGGGAGTGAGCGGGAGGAAGCCGCACGTGCTGTACACGGTGCCGACGGGCCAGAATCCGACGGGTGCGACGCTGAGCGAGGGGCGGAGGAGGGAGATTTACGCCATCTGCGAGGAGCACGACGTCTTCATCATCGAGGACGATCCTTACTACCTCCTCCAGATGGGACCCTATCGTGATTCTAATTCTATTAATACCAACGGCAACAACAACAACAACAACAACAACACACGTCAGAACGGCACCGCTAGTGGAAACGACCACCGACTGGCCTCCTACCTCTCCTCCCTGCCCGGCACCTTCCTCAGTATAGACACCTCGGGCCGCGTCCTCCGCCTCGACTCCTTCTCCAAGATCCTCGCACCCGGTTCGCGCATGGGCTGGGCCACCGCCTCCGCCCAGGTCGTCGAGCGCTTCATGCGCCACTGCGAATCGTCCCAGGGTCCCAGCGGCTTCAGCCAGGCCGCTCTGTACGCCCTCCTCGACCGGGAGTGGGGCCACCGGGGTTTCCTCGAATGGCTCGCGGGATTGGGGGGAGAGTATGCGGGGAGGCGCGACGTGCTGCTAAGGGCGTGCGAGGAGTTTTTGCCCGCGGGGGTTGCGCGGTGGGATGTCCCCAGCGCCGGCATGTTTGTAAGTGCTCCCGTTTTTTCTTTTGGGTTTATAAGCTATAGGAAGGGGGGGGAGGAAAGAGAGAGCGGGAGGTGGCTAGTGAAAAGAGGGAAACGCCGGGAATAGAACTCCAGTTTAATCGCTAATACACCCCCCAGCTCTGGATCAAACTCGACCACACGGCCCACCCGAAAGCCAGCAACACACCCCTATCGGACATCGAGGACGAGATCTTCCAGTCGTGTATCGCCAAGGGCGTGCTCGTGGCGCGGGGCTCGTGGTTCCGCGCCGCGCCGCACGGGTCGGCGCCGGCCCAGCTGTTCTTCCGGGCAACGTACGCGAGCGCCGACGAGGGGAGCATGCGGGAGGCTATGAGAAGGTTTGGCGAGGCGATCCGGGAGAGTTTCCAGATTCGGTAGACTTTTCTCTTTCTTCCATATATATATATATTCTTTTATATAACACTGGCGTTTTCTGGTTGCTATTGTCTCCAGGGATGGACAACTGGGGGGGATGCTGCATCTAAGCTCGCCACCACATTTTAAGACAAGTCTTCTCTTCGAAAACTCATTTATTATCGCAAAAGAGAAGAAGGACCATCCAATGCTAAACTATTCATGTTGGTTTCGTAGATACAAATCAGAAAGCCCCTTCCATTCCTTGATATACATACGCACGTCGTTTATAGAAAAAAAAAGAAGATGGTGTGTTTCTTTGCTGGTACGGCGGAACCATTCTGTGCCGACTTATACGCAACATGACCCTGACGGAGGACAGGCACGGCAAGCGAAATCCTTCCGCATCCTTCGTCGGACTTCCAGAAATGCAGTGACGAATGAAAAACACCCCTGCTCCAGCCCCTTGACCAAACACAAATCAAAACCGTACAAATTCCCAGTTCCCCCTACTAGCCGACCTCAAGACTCCCTCTTCGCCTCGCGGAACGAAACAACAATCGGCCTCCCCGGCTTCAGCGTCAGGTCCGCCTTAAGCAGGCCCTCGTCGAGCGGCGCGCCGGGCGCCACCGGCTCCATCCTGTTCTCGATGGCGTCGTAGCGCTGGAAGGTCCTGCACAGCACGTAGGCCATCTCGGTCAGGGCGAACTGCTGGCCGACGCAGATGCGCGGACCCGCGTTGAACGGGACAAACTCGTGGCCCTTGGGGTGCCAGTGCTCCCAGCGCTCAGGACTAAAGGTGGACGGGTCGGCGAAGGTGTCGGACACGGGCGGGTAGAGGTCCGCGCGGCGCTGCATGACCATGGCGGAGTAGGTGACTTGGGTGCCCTTGAGGATGCCGATGGGGCCGGTGCCGTCGGGCCCACCGCCGGTGGGGAGGGAGGTGTCACGGAGGGCGACGCGGACGTTGAAGGGGACGACGGGGTATAGGCGGAGAGCCTCATTGACGACAGCCTTGACGTAGGGCATGTTCTTAAGGTTGTGGTACGTGGGCGGGTCGTCGGGCCCAACGGTGGCCAGAATCTCGCGGCGCAGCTTGGCTACAACCTCGGGCCTCCGCGAGAGCTCAAAATACATGAAGGAGAGAGTGGCGGCAGTGGTGTCGCGGCCGGCGAGCAGGACGGCGACGATTTGGTCGCGCAGGACGCGCCGGTCGCGGGTGAATGAGGCGAGGGCGTGCAGGAAGGTGTAGCCGGTGTCGGACTTTGTCTTGGTGGCCAGCTCGTCGGGCGAGAGGCGCAGGGCGATGTCGATGTACTGGTTGACGAAAGCGTCGACAGCGGCGATGCTGGATTTGTACGTGGCGCGGGGCACAAGGAACTGGAACGAGTTGGCGCGAGTGATGATGCTTTGGACGCGGGTGGCCTCGTCGAAGGCGTCGGCGAAGGTTTCCCTGGGATTGCTGCTCCTTGTTAGCTATTGCCCCCACCACCAGAGTGGATTGAAATAGCAGACAAGATAGGGACTTACCACATGGAGTCAACCGACTTGCCCAGGAGGAACTCAGTCGAGGCGTCCAACGCGAAGCGGAAGAACAAATCGCTAATGTCCACGGGCACGCCGTCGGCGGCGCCGGGGGCCTCGTCGATGGCCTGAGCGGGCCCGTCGAGGACGCCGCCGTTCCTGATGGCGCGGAAGAAAGTCTGGACGTGGGCTTCGAAAACGTGCAGGTCGCTCACGCGGTCGCGCACAAACTGGGGCCGGATGAGCTGGCGGCTCGCGTGCCACAGCTCGCCGTCGGTGCTGAAGATGCTATCGCCGAGGAAGGCCTTGAACTCTGTGTGGAACTGGTCGCCTTTGCCAAAGTCGGCGAACTGGGTGGACAGGACGGCCTTGACGTTGGTTGGGTCGGTGGTGAGGATCAGCGGGCGGCCCATGATCCAGACCTCGCCGGTCCACGCCTTGATGGCGCGCATCTTCTCAACCCAGTTTTCCATCGTCTTATTGCGGCGGTTGTCGCGGAGCATACGGTAGACGAAGTCGATGCCTTAATGGGGGCAACAAAAAATCATCAATGTTAGTCTGGACTTGCTTCCTCGACTCTCGTGTGTCCGCGCCTGGGGGGAGGCGGGCGGCGTGAGATAGGAAGAGAAAGTCGGGTAACGAGCATACCTAAAGGCCATGACGCCTGGATCCTGGGCGCTGGGCCGCCGAGCCTCTTTCTCCGACGCCTCCTGTCGACCTGGACGAGGACATAGTATAATGTGGCCGACGCAGCTAGGAACACGGCGACCCCTTTGTGGGAAACCTCTCCAAGGAGCTCACTGACGACGGACTTATCGATAACGCCCATGGTGACGACGGAAGCCAGGCGTTGCACGATGGGTGAGGCAGCTGTGTGTGTACGTTC
>JAXQGT010000047.1:0-27376 GCA_037040375.1 Basipetospora sp. M8501
TACTGATCTGTGCAGAGTCAACAGATATTATTATTACAAAAAGTACCTGTTTATTTGAACCCTTTTATTAGCGGCCGGGTTGGGCACGTCCCGCGGTTTACCTGTTAGTGCCGCCCCCCACCGCCTTCCTAGGTCGCCAAGTAGGTCGTTTCGTGACAAACTTCTTCCTCGTCCTCCGCAGAAACATAGCACAGGGCACTTCTCAGACAACCGAAGATGTTCCGGTACGTATGAAATGAAGCTGCTCGTGGAAACAGGGTGCTGTGGCTCGACCTGACCGCAATATATCGCCAGTAACGATGGCAGAGACACCCTGGGCCCAACAGGCCATTGCCCTCTTTTTCAGAAAGCGCAAGTATCCATCTCAATACCAGTGCGACCAAATTGCGCATTCCGTCTCGCGCGCTTCAGATATTCGCAATGTCGAAACACCAGGGTCGATGAGCTACACTGTTATCTGCACAGGTCGCCACGCGGGAGAACAGGACCTTGTAGTATCTTTCCGAGAGCGAGAGGGACACCTCGACCAGTGTATGATAAAGTTGGCACGGGCAGTCCATGGCGACCTTGTGCCCGAGGTGTCCTATCACGGCGAGGTGGATGGGGCTGATCCACCGCTCAGCATCTGCACCATGCCGTACTTACGGGGAATTTCGTGCCTTGACGCTCTTAGTTGTCAAGTAGATTTGGGTGGTGTGGAGGTAGCAAGGCATATATGTTTCGTTCGGCACCTGGCAAGGTAAGGAAGAGAGCGTGCCGCCTGTTAGAGTTGAAGCTAAGGTGCCTACTACGGTTACTTGTCCCGATAGGTACTTTGCTCGAAGTTGGTCTAAGCCGCAGCATACGACTGCCGAAGCACGAGAAGAGACTCTAAGCGGAGTTCAACGCAGACTTGCTCTCTTCTTCGAATCGTCACCGTCCATCCTTGGAGGCCCGGCTGCATCGAAACTGGAGTGTAGTCTTTCTACTCTCTTTGGTCACGAGTACCGACAAGTTCTTACGCATGGCGACCTCTCTAGAACCAATATCATAGTCAACGAGGACACTTACGAGATCACGGGTATTATCGACTGGTCTCTGGCGGCAACACTCCCCTTCGGCATGGAGTTGGACTGCCTGTTCTTAACGATGGGTTATATGGACCGTGGTGGCTGGCACGACTATGTGTGCCGCTCACAGTTGCATGAAGCATTCTGGGACGAGTTCTGGTCTGCCTCTGAAATTAGGGATGATGTGCAGCGAGGCAAGATTCGCGACATGGCAGAGCAAGCAGCGATGATTGGTGCCATTCTGCGCTACGCTTTCCAGCGTAATGCCGACGGTTCACCTTCTGAAGCGTTGGTATCTGATGGAGCATCGACATGGAGGTATTTACGGGCATGGCTTACAGCTTAATTATTTACCCTCGAGTCCAACATCGATATCAATGATTCGCAGTGCCGCTAGTGTTACTCTCTGCGCTCACCCGTGCCACCAGACTGCCGCCAAGGCCCCGCTCAACCTTGACGTCCCCGAATATTCCCACTTCCACATCCCATAGGTCGTCCCTCGGATTCTGGGGTCACTGTGACACGGACTTTCGCTCTCCATCATTCGGAGTTTGAAGATTAAAATATATATATATAAGCACTGCTACATAGTTATTAGTAAGTACCATGTCCTTAACTCCTGATTCCATGTTTGAGGCTACATCTGCACTCGGGAATAGGGGATACCGGACTTAGCGCCTTGTCGACTACTTGATGTAATTGAGAGCTCTCGCGCGTAAGAGTGGAATTGTCCCAGATCGCAGAAGGAGAGTAGGAGTTGATATAAGATGGGAGAGGAGGGAGGACAAAGACCAGTATTAAGATGGATTCCGCGTCCATATGGCTTCGTCCAACTCTGGCTTGAACAACTCAGACTGTGACCGTCAAAATGGCTTCCACTTACGATGCGACCACCTATCTGCTTGATCGAGCCAACATTCTCGACACCGTAGGAAAACTTGTGCGTACATGCCCCTTGTGCTGGTCACCGCTTGTCCCCTTTCAGGCCCAAGTTGCTCACCAGCCGCTGCAGGTATGGCACTATGATTACTTCTCGAACGATGGACTGCGGAACGAAGTATTCGCCGACGAGATATATATCGACTACAGGGCCTTCGTCGACAGTGAGCCAAAGGTGTGGGCCAAGGCCGATTGGGCCGACTACCTAGAAAGCGTCGTCGTGCCGTTCACTTCTACGCAGCATACCGTATCGTAAGTGGTGGCCACTAAGAGCCCTCGCACACGAGCGTATCTTGTGGGGTCTAACGTTATATGTCGCAGAGGAATCATTGCCCATCTCCCACAACCTGGCAACGCTCACGAGCGACCAAAAATGGTCAAGGTGACAGGTATGGCAAACGGCCATCTCGTCCGGGAAGGTCACGAGACCATCCACAATGGGGTAAGTTGACCACTATGGCGTCTTAAGATCAGCAAGCGGGTAGACTTGAGGTCTGACTTTTGCGGCAGGGACACTATCACCTTGATCTCGTTCGTGTGGAAGAACTTGAGAAGGCTGGAGAAAATCCATGGCGGATAAGCAAGATGGTGACTTCGAAGGCATGGTAGGTCGGGAAGTCATAGCAGCCACAGGATCCTGCAATGTTCGGGTTCTTTCACGTACAGGAGAACTTCTAAGATCTCTAAGACATGGTCCTGTATCGTTCTTTGGTTTCTCATTGTGGGGTAGTGTCTCACGATGTCTTCAAAGAATGCATCAATGGGTCTTAGTAAAGTAGAGGCAACAGCTCACAGCCCACAATTGCATTTGATTTGATCATTGATTCATCAGCAGCCTGTTCTAAGCTCCACATTGCTGCTCCAACACATCAAATTGGGTCGGTGACAACATTGAGCTGGATGCTGCACTTTGTGAGCACCTTCCTAAAATCAACATGAAGCCTGTAGCTCCATATACAACACTGTGAATGGAGCTGATTGCAGTTACCTTTCCGGATTATAAATACTATCGTCATTGGGGCTCTGTAGGAAACCGGATTTCCTCCTGTTCTCCCCATAACATATTCAATCTTCCTTCCCTTCTTCACTACGAGTGCCTGGACTACGCTCAACACTTCCTGGGACTTCACATTCACGAACAATCCTGACCTCGCCACGCCAGACTGTCTAGCGAAGTGAATACTCTTCTGCCCTTCCATATCGGGAAAGAACGACCACCCAGCCAGGCCACACCGTTTATAACCCACAGCCATAAACTTTCCCCTCCGACCTGGCCAGACCTGACCTTCTCAACTTCGGACTCTCCATAACATTTCAACTATCACTCCCACCTACCCTAACGTATATCTTCTACTCTCGCAAATTCCAGCGCTGTCTTTCATCATCTTCCAACTCTCTTGTGCTGTTCTGCACTCACTCCCACTCCTACTCCCACGAGTCTTCACCCGAGCACCTGGTAGAGGTATCCTTTATTGACTTTTCGACCCCTCTCAGAGCAGAGATTTTCGGCATCTTTTTCCCACACTCGACATATCAAACCCCTTCTCCACTTCCACCATCAACATCGTTCAACTCAACTATAATCATATAACCTCCGCGAACACATCCGACCACACGCCAACTTCCAGCTCGTCTATACCGAAAATCATATCTTGAGCTCTTCGAATCGATTATCATGGGTCCATTCGCCATGTGTATCGAAAGCAACGGCCGGTGGTTGGCTGGCGGTGCGGTCCTCGCACTTGCCCTGATGTCTCCTTTTGACTGTCCGCCTAAGAGACCCTCAAAGGCAGGCACCCCAAGGGAGGTGTATAGACCCCAGAAAGACATGCCTAAGAAGGCATGCATTGATAAAGACAAGCATGATGCTTGTCAAGATTCTAATAATACTGATGACTTTGAGATGTTCGGCCACGAAGAGGTGAGATCCTTTGCAAAAGTCCTATCTTCAATCAACCAGCTTAGGATATAATCTAACCTCCACTTACATTTTAACAGGCGCATGAATACTAGGAGCTTCTGCCCTCCAACGCGGTCCATCTCCCCTCATCCGCCTTCGAGAAGAAGCAGAGAGAGAAGCCACTTTTTGGTTGGCTCAACAAGTCGATGGAGCGAGCGGGAGAGAAGCTTTTCCGTTACCATTGATTATAGCACTCTCCAGTCTGATGCGGATCCAGCAGGCACATGACATCCGCTACCAGCGACAAGAACATCGGCGCGCCCTTTACACAGTCGCGCAGGTGGGATCCGAAGGAGGAACGGCACGACCTACGAACCATATCTGAGAGTTTGATTTTCTTTTTGTTACTGTTTTCACATCGCGGAGGATATGATTTCACGGAGGGGGCGTGGCTCTACCCAGCAACCCACATCTGTGGTCTGGTCTATCGTTTTAATTTCACTCTAGGTAGAAACCAGATATTAAGGTTGTTTTACAGCTTCAAACTTGTCGAGTATAATCGCATTTCTTTCCCTTTAGTCCTTACTCCGTATATTTCTTTGCTTCAATCTGTCGCTCTGAAAATTAGAAGCATGACACATTCACGGCCAAGAGTTATAGAGTACTTCATAAAGTCCATGTTAGCCCTTCTCTGCGGTCAAGAAGCTTTTCGGCCTGGCTTTTCGTCTTGCCAGTATCGCTCATGTCGTTAGTGACCCGATAACTCCGAAACTGCTGCGAATAAATTCATCAAATTGCGTATCCTACCTCCCCACTGGAATCGAAAGCCTGGCTAATGTGACAAAATCAAGTCGAACAAGAGAAAAACTGTGAAGGCATTTTGTGCGATTGTAAGCAGGGAACACTTTGATGTGCACACCGTCTTGGGATCCAATTGCAATTGTGCTGCATTCAATCGCAGTGGATGCCTGATAATGTCCCCAGGGATCTGAACAGTGGAGACCTGGGGAAGAGCGACCGTGCGAGCCTAGCAAGGCAAGTGGACCCACTGTTCCCCACGTGAGGTCGCGTTCTCCAACAGCTCCAGGCAACAACGCCCTCTTTCCTCAACACGTCGGAATCACTGCAGCCCGCGTTTGAGGTCCGAACTTTTTGGTCCTTGAAAAGTGTTTCTCCCTCGATGCTCGAGGCTATATAGGTTCAGTCCAATCCGTCCTCTCGTCGGCTCCTTGCGGTCTTGATCTCTTCCAATCTGCAGCCTCAGTAGCCTCCGTCGCAATTGGTCCCCTGAAATCGACCCCTATTCCCCACCCCAATCTCACTACCACCCCATTGAAGGTAGGCCAATGTCGCCCAACGCACATCACCAATGCGCGTCATTACAGACTGGAGCCTCTGACAGACACAGAATCGAAGTGCCATGGCCCGTGTCACGAGAGGACAAGCTGCCGCTGCGGCAGCTCCGGCGACTTCGGCTACTGACAGCGCCGTACCCTTACCCGCGGCAAAACAAAAGACAACCAAGGCCCCCAAATCCAAGGCGGCCCCGGCCAGTCCGCCCCTCGACGGCTGCGTCATCGCCATCAGCGGGGCATTTCCAGGCCACACCCACGCGAGTCTACAGAAGATCCTCGCTGAGGCCGGAGCAAAGATCGCGAAGACAGTGAACAAGGATGCCACCCACCTCATTGTCACTCCCGAGGATTATGAGAAGGGGACGGCCAAGGTAAAGACGGCCCAGTCCAACGGGCTGCCCATTGTCAGTCTGGACTGGGCGCTTGAGTCCATTGAGAAAGGCTCTCGCCTCCCTGATGTCTCCTTCTCAATCCCGCCTCAGAAGAAGAGGCCCATCGCCGTCGCGAAGGCAGACGATGCCAGCTCTGCGCCTGATAGCAATGCAGACGATGAGCCGCAGACCAAGAAGCGAAAGGCCGGCGGGAGGAAGAAGGCTGCGCCCGTCGCCCAGGCTGACACTAAGGCCGTCAAGGCCGAGGAGCCCGAGCCTGAGCAGCCCAAGGAGAAGGTCCCTGTCGCTGAGGGTCAAGTCGCGAACTCCAAGGACGTTGTCATTGACGCAGACGAGTGGTTCCATCTCTCTGGCAAGACAAAGGGTGTCATCTACATCGATCCGGACGGCGTCATCTACGATGGTTCACTCAATCAGACCAACGCCAGTAACAACAACAACAAGTTCTACAAGGTTCAGGTATGTGCCGCTAACTTGCCGACATCTCTCTCTCTCGGCAGCTCAATTGCTCAACATGTCCTCTCTCCAGATTGTCGCCGTGGGCAAGAAGGATTACTTCACTTGGACCCGCTGGGGTCGGGTTGGCGAGGTGGGACAACACGCCCTCCTTGGTGATGGCTCCCTCCCCGCTGCCATCAAGGCATTTGAGAAGAAGTTCAAGGACAAGTCAGGTTTGCACTGGAATGACCGGGGGAACCCGCCCAAGCCGGGAAAGTATGCATTCATCGAGCGAAGCTACGATCCGGACTCCGATGATGAGGAGATCGTCGCCAAGGCAGAAACCGGCGATGATGAGGACGCCAAATTCCCCGAGTGCACTCTCGAGGCCCCCGTCAAGGAGCTCATGGAACTCATTTTCAACCAAAAGTACTTTAGCAGTGCTATGGCGTCCCTCAACTACGACGCTAACAAACTACCTCTGGGTAAGCTTGGGAAGGGCACCATCACTCGGGGATTCCAAGCCCTCAAGGACCTCAGCAATGCAATCGCTGGCGACGGGCAGGATATCGAGCATTTCTCTAACCTCTACTATTCGCTCATTCCGCACGCCTTTGGCCGCAACCGCCCCCCAATCATCGCTGACGCAACAATGCTCAAGCGGGAGATCGACCTCCTCGAGAGCTTGTCGGACATGAAGGCAGCCGCAGACCTCATGAAGGAGCACGCCGGGTCGGCTACAATCCATCCCCTCGACCGCCAATACCGAGGCCTGGGGATGGAGGAGATGTCCGTGCTGGATTCGAAGAGCGCCGAGTACGCCAACCTTGCCGACTACCTCCACAAGACCACGGGAGTCACACACGGCTACAGGTACCAGTTGACGGACATCTTCCGGATCAAGCGCCAGGGTGAAGAGGACCGTTTCCTCAAGAGCAAGTTTGCCGAGGTGGAGAGCGACCGCCGCCTCCTGTGGCACGGGTCTCGGTGCACGAACTTTGGTGGCATCCTTAGTCAGGGTCTGCGCATCGCTCCACCCGAGGCACCCGTGTCGGGGTACATGTTCGGCAAGGGCATTTACCTCGCGGACATGTCGTCCAAGTCGGCGGGCTACTGTTGCCACTCCTCGTCTGACGGACATGCTCTTCTCCTGCTCTGCGAGGCCGAGCTGGGCAATCCCATGCAGAAGCTGACGAATGCGCGCTACGAGGCCGGGGAGACTGCTGCAAAGGATGGTATGTTTTCCACCTGGGGCATGGGCCGGATGGGCCCTACTTCTTGGAGGGACGCCGAAGTCGTGCACCCGTCTTTGAAGGGGGTCAAGATTGTAAGTTTACTCACTGCACCATTGTCCTGAGTTCGAATGTTTTGCTAACTGGTCATGATTACAGCCGAATGTTAAAACTGAGCCCGGTGACACCAAGGTTGACGGCGCTTACTTGAACTACAACGAGTATATCTGCTACGACGTCGCGCAGGTGCGCCTCCGTTACCTGTTCCGCATCAAGATGGGCTACATGTATTGAGAGAAGTAATAATAGAGGAGATATCATGGGCCCGTCGTCGACGGTCTGGGTCCAAGGAGTCGGCGTCGCATCATGGACAGATAATACCAGAGGTCTGGGAGAAAGACCGTGTTAATGTGTTTTTCGGGCTGCGTGTAATGTTGTTTCTTTTCGGAACACAGATTGGCGCTGTTGACGGAGTTGAAATACCAAAATAATAAAATGTCAAAAATAAAGTTGAACGGACAACATCAGCGATTCACTGGCCAACGACCCGACGACTAATAACACCCTGCGGATAACCCTGCGACAGAATATAGGTGTAACTAGTCACTCGGAAAACATAATCAACTCCGGCCAAGAGATACTATACATCCTGTGACACGACTAAACATTTTGGCTCCTCTGTCTACAAGATTATGACTACATGAATCTGCGGAAATGATTCTCATGATGTTCACTGCCTCCAAGCCCATCCCCCTCCCAAGACGCGGTCCCTGTTCTGACGTCCAACCTCTACGATCACACCGTGGGAGACGTGATTACGGGGGCGAACTTGGGTGCGAGGGGAGGGTAAAGGGCGGGAACGATCTAGAGCCCTCCTCAGAAGACAAGGAGGTGTTGATAAGAGGAAGAGGAGATGGGTCAGAGAGGGAAGGCTGCGTTGGAGAATGAACCATTAGGGAGTGAATGTTTGAGTGGTTTAAAAGGGATCCGGTTCGAGTAGTAAGGGGAAGCGGCATGGTTATGTTCGAATAGCCAGTGCCCCATTTTCCCTTTTGGTTTTTGCCTTTCTTCCTTTTTTTGTTGTCTTTGAGCTATGTTTAACAACTCTCGACCGGATACTGCTGAAGTAGAATAAGGGTAGTGTGGTGGTAGAGACAGCCGTTGAAAGATAGAATCTATTGCGATTGTGCTGTCGGGAGGAATATTAAGAAATCTCGACGTTTTTAAGTATTGACCTTCCTCTCCCTTTTAGAGGGAAAAGAAAACCCACTGTTGAAGCAAACCTACCATTGACTTGATCCCTAAGTCCGATCCCTAAGTCGTATCTCAATTCCATTTACAATTGAAAGCAGGACAATATAGTCTGATGTTGTTACGAATAGGGTAAAACTGCCGGTAGTATCCGCTGTAGCGAGCCTACGCATTTTTCTGATTCTGGCTGTTTGCGTTATGCCTATGTGCTTCGATAGCTGTCCTCACTCGCATCGAAAAAACCTTCCCATGTAGTGTAGGGGTTATCATTGTGCCCTCTCATCAAAGTGCGAGGCATAGACCCCGGTTCGAATCCGGGCATGGGAGATGATTTTTTTTTTGCCCCTTCCCTTGGTTGACCTTTTCTCGCTCTCGGATTCTACATCCATGGATCGACCTAAGATCACCACAACTTTCAAATCACCTCTCTCCTGTGCAGTGTGTGCTGCGCACACCATTTCTTGTTCATCAGTCCGCATCTCTGTGGTAGATCTCTGCCTTCGCCTAGGCCCAAGGAAGGAACAAATGGCACGAAGGAAGTGGCGACAACGGAAGAATGGCTTCGTTTTCTGCCGCGAGTTTCGCTCGTATAACCCAGTTGACGGTACACTGTAAGATTTGATTCAATGGAAATACAGTACACCCGTGCACTCTCACCAACGCATAACCTCAAGTTGCTATGTAAATGAGCGAATGACTTAAGGAAATCCCACCTAAACACCAACGCTTTTATGCTCCGCCCCTGTCATGCTAATGTAAACGAGAGACCTTGTATCAAAGAGAGCCCGCCAGACACCGACGCTTCAGACACATACACACACACACACACACACACAGCGCTTACACCGCCGCCATACACGACCCCTTCCAGCTCACCCGCTCAAGCATCCTCAAACACCGCCTCGGCCTTTTGGATAGGTCCAAAGAGCGTTTCCATGAGCTATATAGGATAAGATATATTAGCATCGGCCCAGGGCTACTACTAGACCAGTCGGAATAATCACTCACCCATCGGTCCAGCTTCCGATCGTTTCCGCGAAAGCCTGCAAATTTCTCGTCGAGTTTGTCTGAAAGTCGGTCAGAGACGATTCTTTGCAATATCTCTCGCGAAAAGAAGAATGGCCTACCTGAGGTGACAAAGGTCACTGGAGCAATTTCCGGGTTGTCCCTCAGCGTCTCGAGGAACTTGGTGGCCTTGGTTGCAGTTCCAATCTGGCCGATCATGAACTTGACGCCTATGGTACGACTAGTATCAGCATCCACCCTATCTGCTCAGATCCTGTGGCAACAGGTGGGGGAGTTCGTAAAAAGAATGGAGAAAATTAACAGAAAAAAGGGCTTACTCTCGCGAGGGTATTCCTTGTCCTTCAATTTCTCCCCGCACTCCACAATCGCCCTCACAAGTTCGGCCTTATCCTCGGGCTCGGGCATCCCGTCCGTGACGATGCACACAAGCAGCGGCCTATCGAAGTTCCCCTCCTCGATCCTACGGTAGACGAGCGGCTCGAGGATCTTGGCGCGCAGCGACGTCCCGATGTCGGTGTTCCCGCCGGGCTGCCACGGCATGGGGTCTAGGATCGCCTTCATCCCCTCGAGCTTGAGGCTCGACGAGGCGTCGACGTCGCGATTGATGAAGCGCAGGGCGACGCCCTCGTCCTCGGGGAGGATCAGCGTGGTGATGCGAGCGATCCTGTTGACGAGGTCCTTTTGGCTCTCCCAGCGGCCCTCGCGGCGCATGGAGGTGCTGTCGTCTGTAACCCCTTCTCAGTAACACTGATCGAAAGAGGGAAGGAATGGAGGGAAAGGAGCTGGAGGAGCTGGTTGAGATTCGACGGAAAGGGAGAGATTAAAGGGCGACAGGGGACGTACCACAGTAGATGACCTGCTGGTGCAGGGACACTTTGATGGTCTTAGGCAGGGTGTCGCTGTCGCCGAGGTCGGTATCTGGGTCGTCGGCCAGGGCCGCGGCCTTACGCGCCACGTCCTGTATGAAGTCCTCCTTGCCCTCGAAGAAGCGGCCTAGGACTTCGTTCTTCAGCACGAATTCATCCACATTCTTGACGTATTCGTCTCTAGTGATGGGTTCAACGATGGGCTCAGCGGCGGCCTCAGGTGCAGTGGTAGGCTCGGGAGTAGGGTCTTCGTCACCGTTGATCGCCTGTCGCTCCCTAGTCAGTATCCCGTGTATTCTAGCCATGTAAAGTCCCAACACTCCGGCCGTGAATTTTTTCCATCATTTTCTCACCTTCACAATATTCGTATCTAGCGGAGGATTGAATCCCGACGCGAGACGGACGACACCCTCGAAGAGGGTATTCGCGTATGCGACGACGACCAGCAGGACAGCAAGCACGCGATCAGTCAGAAAGTTGAGGATGCCCCTCTCCGTCTCCGGGTTGAGTGCGAGGTTTACATCCCGGTCGTCGATATCCTCGGCAATCTCCCTCGCCGTGAACCCCTCGTCGTTCTTGATATTCAGCCTCGCACCCGCGCGCCTCAGCATGCGGACCGATTCAGCGTCCTTCTTCTGGATGACGAACATGAGGGGCGTCTGATTCTCGGCTGCAGCGCAGGTCTTGTCGACAGACTCGCGCGGTGTCTTCTTGAGGAGATGTTGAATAATGAGGGGCCGCTCTCGGGTGGTTCTCCAGGAGGCGAGGAGCAGGGGCGTCTGGCCGTCCCGGGAGAGGGCGTCTGGCCTGGCGCCTCTCTTGAGCAGTTGCTCGACCTGGGAGGGGAGGCCTTCAACCACGGATATGGCGAGGGGTGTGAGTCCGGTCTCGGGGTCTTGCTGGTCAATCAGGGTGGAGTCGCGCTTCATGTAAGTGGCGAGAGTGGCCCCGACGAGGGCCCCCCTGCGGGCGTCTTCGAAGATGGTCATGGTTTAGAAACTGTAGGACCTCGCGACCTTGCTGGTAATAGATAGTCGTTTTAGCACTTATCCGATAGATGTGGTGGTTATGCGTCGTTGCACGGGCTTTCAGAAGCTTGCAGTTGCGTTGCAGTATGAGCAGTATGATATCATGCACATTTCGATTTGATGGGTTGGACGATGGTATCCTGCAGGGTCCTGTCCCCGCCCCAACTAACCCATTCATATTTATACGCCATTTTCCCTGGGGTAAAAACATGGGGTAGCTAGGCCTAACGACCTGGGCAGTTGTGACGGAGGAACACGGAGGGGAAAGCTGTCTCGGGCAGCAATGCAGACGGCAAATCTGCCTGCCCGGGCGAGCAGATGACATGTTATATTCCGTCCACGGTTCGCGCCCGCCAGTTGATCCCTTTTGTCCAAAACAATTAAGGCTGCTTCCTACTGTACCGTTGCATTGCATCCTGCCTCAACTGGGCTGCGTTGGGTTTCGCTTCATATCAAGGCAAACTACCCTCGAAGGTGTCCCAGGGACTCTTCTCCTTGTTCTCGTGGACATGGTCCCCTCCAGTCTTTCAGGCATCGTGACCAGCAATCCGGCAGGCAGACACGTTGTCGGCGTCCCTTCACTAACCCAACAGACGACCAGGCTTAGCAGAAGCCTGAGCACTTCTAACTTAGCACTACAATCACTGAGTCATCAGGGACCCTACCCTTCCTTGCTGCCCACCTGTCTCACCTGTGTATGCCTTGGCTTTAGTACAGGTGTAAGACGAGCCTGATTCCCTTTGCCAATGACTGTGTCGCCTGACAGAGATCTCGGGCAAGCCGAAGGTCATGGAAGACGCCATTAGGCTCTTCAAAGCCCAGGGCATTCCGGTCCTGGAACCCGGGCAAAGGGACTACGAGACGGCCATCGCGACGTCGAACCTCCTATTTCGCTTCTCGCGGCCTGCCTGCGTGGTCCAGCCCGAAAGCGCCCAACATGTCCAAGCCATCATCCGCGAGGCTCGGGCCAAGAGAATCAAAGTCACGATCAAGTGCAACGGGCATTCGTACGCAGGCCATTCAACGGCCTTCGAGGGCATCTCCCTGGACCTGCGGCGGATGAGACGTGTCGACCTCGACATGAAGACCAAGACCGTCACCATGGACGCCGGCTGTCAATGGGGCCACGTGTACCAGACGCTCGTCGACGGCAAGCACGACGGCTACATCATCAACGGCGGGCGGTGCCCCACGGTCGGCGTCAGTGGGTTCATCCTCGGGGGCGGGCTCGGCCCCTTCACGCGGAGCTTCGGCATGGGGAGCGACACACTTGCCGAGGCTACGCTTGTGACGGCGGAGGGAAACCTCGTAACCGTGTCCGAGAACGACAACCCGCGATCCGACAAGGGCAGGCTCTTCTGGGCTCTACGCGGCGCAGGCGGCGGAAACTTTGGCGTCCTGGTCCAGATGAGGCTCAACGTCCAGCGGCTCCAGAACCGCCGCGGCGTGGTCGTCGCGGGACGCTACCAGTGGTTCCCGAAGGAAGGATTCACGCCCGAGGTCATCGCCACGATGAACGACTTTTACGCTGCGGCCTGGCCGGACAAGATGACCATCGACAGCACGTGGATCTGCGACCTCCGGGATGCCAGCTCGCTGGGCGGCGTGCGGTTCACGGTGGCGTTTGACGGCAGCAAGCCCGATTACGACCGCACCATCAAGAGGCTCGTCAAGCACGAGGAGTTGAAGGCGCAGCTGACACGCCGAGTGCTGCCAGAGAAGTCCACGCGGTTCCTGTACGAGACTCTGGCGCTACAGTGGCTGGAGGAGACGGAGAGGGCGTACCCGACAAATAGGACGTACGAGCTGTACAGCTCGTTCGTATATACCAACGACAGGGCCATCGTCGAGAAAGTCACGGCCGTCATCCGCGACCAGATGGCGGCGTTTCGGGAAGCCTTCGCAGGGGAGCGCGTCAACTTCCTCGTCACGTGGATTCACTCGGGCGGCAGGGCCACGAGGATCAAGGAGCCGACGGAGACGGCCTACTTTTGGCGCGCGGCCGTGTTCCACACGTACGTGACGGTGGAGTGGGTGGACAAGTGGATGGAGCGCGACATGCGGCGGTTTCTCGGGCGGGTCAAGAAGGCCATGCGACCGCTCTCGCTGAGCGGGGAGGCGGCGTTCATCAACTTCCCCGACCGGGATTTCCCCGGCAAGGTGCACGAGCGGGCGTACTTTGGCGACAACTGCGAGGAGCTCCGCGAGGTCAAGAGCATCTGGGACAAGGACCGGTTCTTCAATTTCAGCCAGGGAGTGAGGCGGCCGGGCGATCCGGAGGAGGACGAGGACGAGGAGAGTGAGGGTGATGAGGATCGCACCGATCGGCTGGCGGGCAGGCAATGGCAGACTTTTGGGGGGTCTAACATCGTCTCTGATCTCAACATGTTGGCTGACATGGGTTTTTGATTTGGAAGGGTTCAGGGGTTGACTTCGGTGTTGTTCTTCGCCCTGGATCGATTTAGGCGTCGAGTTGTAACGGATTTAGTGTATTAGGAACCTGTCGCTACAATAACTGCTCTTTCGCAAATATTCGAACTATACACGCACTAATCTCTGCACTATCTTATATGATTGATATTCCCCGAAAACGCACATACCGTCAGAGTGTTTCTTAATACTACCTAGCAGTGCTGGGGAATGGTATTTCAGGGTGTTTGACACCCCCGCGAGCTAGGAGGAATAAGTGAACATTCATTCGCTTTCAGCCTCCGTTTGTCGAAACTA
The DNA here is from genome assembly GCA_037040375.1 of Basipetospora sp. M8501. Lineage (NCBI taxonomy): Eukaryota > Fungi > Ascomycota > Sordariomycetes > Microascales > Basipetospora > Basipetospora sp. M8501. Next base: position 14,204 of record JAXQGT010000047.1, read on the forward strand.
GGTGGAAGTGCTGTTTGTTCGATCTGGACGACCAGGTCTTTTCAAACCAAACAGTGTGTGTCGGACCGCCAATCGCTTCGTCGCTGTAGGACAGTCTACCCTGTGCAAACCCGAGGGAAGGGATCATGGGATTCTATAATCCGCAGAGTGCGACGCAACATCGTGGTCTCGCATTCCACACGTACCAAGGTTGTCGCTCTGGATTGCAGGCAGATTGGACACTCAAGAATAGAATTGGCAAGGAAATCATCAGGAGACCCGAAGATAAGGTGAGCGTAACACCAGTCCTCTCGTGAAAGTCTCCGAGAATGGGTCGTCGGTTGCACTTATAACCCCTGCCACGACTAACACGACTTCCCGAGTTCGCTGTGTCACACAGCAGCAATCCAAGACAAGAACTCCCTCAACTTCAAGAAAAAAAGAGCTCGGGAACACTGACTTTAAACTCCGGGCAAATTATGTGTCTAAATTTGTCACACATCAATATGGAGGGTTGGCAGGGGGAAGATCGGGAACATAATCGAAATGGGTGGCCGCTTCCCCCATCCCGAAGCGCGCCCGGCCCCTGCATCTCCTGGTGCCCTTCAGCATCGATTTTTTTTTATAATTCCGCGGCGTACTTTCCGTGCAGCAGTGGACTATTTCAGAATCAATGGGATCCCGTTCACGTTGCTTCGTCCTGGCTGTGAGTCGTGAATCCCGTTCCGTCGAATCTCTTGTTGTTTCACGTCATTGGTCGACAATCAAGCGACGCCCAGAATGAAGCATCTCCGGGCTCCCGAGGAGACACCACGTCCTGTCGCTATTCGGCATCTTTTCTCCCACTTCCCATGCCTCGATTTGAAGCCCGAAACCCCGAACGTGGACAACCGTGCCTTCCCTTCCTCAGGCGCGGGGGGAAGAATCACCAGATGTTAGATGATTTTCTATCATGATTGGCACTTCGGTATTACCAGTCTGTGCGTGTAGTATTTGATGGGCGGGATTCACGGGAAAGAGACCTTTGGAAGTGGCTGTAAGACCCTGATCATGCGGAGGAACGCTTGGCTTTTAAAGTATCTGCTGCCTCCCCCTGGCTCGACTGCAAGCTGTGTTGTCTGTTTGTTTCTTCGACACATCCAGTAATAAAGAGTCTTCAATTGAAACGGGGAAACCTCCAATTCAATTTGATCCTACCATGGCTCAACCGTCCAGCCACTCAAGCTCGGCCTTGCCCAGCGATCAAACCCTGGTCCAGCCCGGCGCCAGCCCCGACACCAACCCCGATACCACCACCATCATGGCCGCCGACGTACCGCCCTATGAAGATGTCCGTCCATCGGGGGAGCGCCGCCGCCGCTCGCTCTCCATTCACTCCCATCACTCCCGCGCCCCGTCCACCAAGGAGTCCCTCGACCCCCGTCTCGATATCGGCCTGCCGTACCGGACCCTCTCCCGCGAGGCCGACCTGACCGAGTTCCAGACCGAGACCGCCGCGGGCGCCATCGAGGGTCCCCCGGTGGTTGAGGGTGACGAGGGCGCCCCGCACTACCGCCTCACCACGTTCAAGCCCAACGACCCAGACAACCCCAAGAACTGGAGCAAGGCCCGCAAGTGGTACTGCACTATGGTGGTCGCCGTGACATGCTTCGTTGTGACTTTTGCCTCCAGCAATGTTTCAGCAGATTTCATAGGCGTGAGGGAGGAATTTGGTATCAGCAAAGAATTGACCCTGGCGACCATGTCGCTCTTTGTCGTTGGTCTAGGTGTAGGTGAGTAACATGGACCCCTGCGGAGATGGTTGAGAAAATCAACAATGGCCCCGGCTACCGTCCTCGAAATGTTACTGACATCTGGCCCCTTTCTTTGGTAGGACCCATGGCCTTCGCTCCCCTATCAGAGATATATGGTAGGTGGATTATCTAGTAAGTCGCCTCAAGTCCTTCCCGGGTTTTCCTGAATACTAACCACGAGGGAAAGCGCAACAACACTCGGTCTCGCCATCATCTTCATTATCCCGTGCGCAGTCGCCAAGAACATCGAAACCCTCCTCGTATGCCGCTTCATCGACGGCGTCATGTTTTCCGCACCGATGACACTAGTAGGCGGGACGCTCGCCGACATCTGGCGTCTCGAAGAGCGCGGCGTTCCGATGTCCGCGTTCTCTGCTGCCCCGTTCCTCGGACCCGCATGTAAGTCCCCGCATCACCAGATTCGACCCCTTCAACTTGGTGTATCTTCTCCGCACATATGGGTTCCTCCCAGACTAACACCGTAACTCTGCTCAGTCGGCCCCTTGACCGGAGGATTTCTTTCCGACGCCACGAACTGGCGCTGGCTTTACTGGATTCAAATTATCGTCGCAACGGTGATGTGGGCCTTGATAACTTTCACCGTGCCCGAGACCTATGCCCCGACGATCCTCGCTCGCCGCGCCGCCAAGTTGCGCAAGACGACCAACGAGCCCTACGTCACCGAGTACGACCTCGACATGCGCCCGCTGGCGGAGAGGCTGCGTCTCTTCTTGCTGCGGCCGTTCCAGCTGCTCTTTATGGAGCTGATAGTGTTTCTGATCAGCCTCTATATGAGCATTCTCTACGGCGTGCTGTACATGTTCTTCGTGGCCTACCCAATCGTGTATCAGGAAGGGAAAGGGTATTCTTCGTCCATGACGGGTCTCATGTTTATTCCTCTAGCCATCGGGGTATGTTCCATCACTTTCCACCACACGCCATCTTGTGGCTGCTTGGATTGAAGCGTCATCGCCTGCCGATAATCCCCAATTGCCCCCAACCCCGCCTCTCCCGTTCTTGCTTGTGTTCTAACCGTATGTTTCAGGTCGCCGGCTCCGGCCTCTGCTCTCCCCTCGTCAACAAACACTACCTCTACATCTCCCGGCAACACAACAACCGGCCGCCCGCCGAGGCCCGCCTCTACCCCATGATGGCCTCCTGCTGGCTCATGCCCATCGGGCTCTTCATCTTCGCCTGGACCTCTTACCCGCACCTGCACTGGGCGGGCCCGGCACTCGGCGGCCTACCCGTCGGCTTCGGCTTCATCTTCCTCTACAACGCCGCCAACAATTATCTCGTCGACTGCTACCAGCACCAGGCGGCCTCTGCGCTCGCCGCCAAGGTCTGCCTGCGCGCGTTCTGGGGCGCCGGCGTGATCTTGTTCACGGACCACATGTACCGCAGGCTGGGGTACCAGTGGGCGTCTAGCCTGGTGGCCTTTATCAGTCTGGCGTGCTGCGCGATTCCCTTTGGGTTCTTCTACTACGGGGCGAGGATTCGAGAGTGGAGCAAATATGCATATGCGGGGGATGATGACGATGTGATCGTCGGCACAGGGTCTTCGGATGTGGAGAAGGACGGAGCGAGTGGGAGCGGGAATGGGAGTGCGGGTGGTGTGCAGACATCACGCTGAGTTGAGAGGAAAGTTGCGGCACCTCAAGTCATCGGAAAGTTGTTTATACATTTCGAGACCATTGATAAACAAGGCGAGTAGACTCGGTTATCAAGGCCTAGACCTGATCGTGGGGGTTGGGGGGTTTCAAGGCACGTTGAAAGTTAGACTTAGAAGGGGCTATATCTATACTTGAGGTTTAGACGACGGGGGGAGTCGGAAACGTCTTTACAAGGATCAGGGATGGTTCATAACTGCGCAGAGTATCCATTAGAAGTGATAATCAAGAGCAACTTAGCATTCAATGCCTCCGCAGTGATCCATGGCCCTTTCCAAAATTGGCCCAATCCCGTCGCCTTCATTCACATCAAGTGTGTTGACATCAGATCGCCGCTCCTTGGCCTATTCAAAGCTTAAAATAGCCCTTCCACTGCTTCTTCAGTACCTCTTGAGGATCAAACTTCGCAGCCGCCGCCCTCAAATCAGCGAGATTTGCCGCCCCGTACCGCTCGTACACCTCCTGCGTCTTCTCCGCATAGTTGAGGTATCGGAACCCGCCATCAAACGCACCCTCCAACACCGCAATGTCCTCCGCCTCCTCGACGAATTCCGTTGCGGCATTACCGACAAAGGTGTCCAGCGAAGGGCTAGACCAGGTAATGTACGTGTTGATCTTGAGCTGCGCGCCGAGCGAAGGGACCAGTCCCAGACTGTTCCCGCCGTTCTTCTGCATCTGCGCCATGGTGGATACCGGGATGGGCACGATGAGCAGGACGGCCACGACCTCGGGCTTGTCGCCAAACTTGTCAGCCGCCCAGGTCCCGTAGTGCGCCACAATCTCCTTGAGGGCCTCGGGCTTGTCTGCGGCGATGGCGGTGTCCCACCAGCCCTTGCGGAACCCGGACGGGTCAGGATACACGTCGAGCATCTCCGCCACGGGCAGCGTCGCGTTCTTGGCCTGAATCTCGGGCAGCGTCGCCAGGGGTGCGAAGACAGCCGGCTCCTCGGACACGTCCGCGGGCGGCACCGCGTGCCAGCGGAAGATCTGGGTGACGACGCCGCCGAGCGCGGGCTGGTACGCGGCGAACATTACCGGGTGGGCGTCGACGTCGTCCTCGAGCCCGTTGACACTGAGGTCGGAGAATGCGTCGATGGCATCGTCCGTGGCCGTGGGTGGGTACAGGGCCTCCTTGTACCAGACACCCCCCTGCTCAATGGTCGCCATGTCAAAGCGCGTGACGACGCCAAAGTTGGGCCCGCCGCCCCCGCGCAGCGCCTTGTACAGGTCCGCGTTCTCGAGGGGATTCGCGTCGACGACGGACCCGTCCGCGAGGACGACTTGGTAGTTGTCGACGTTGTCGCACGCCCATCCGTAGCGGCCCGAGAACCACGAGATGCCACCACCCAAGGTGAGTCCGCTGACGCCGATGTCGCCGACCCGTCCGCCCACGATGGCCAAGCCTTCGGGCTCGAGGAACTCGGCCACGCGCTTGAATCGGTTGCCTGGTCCGACGGAGACTGTCTTCTTGTCGGTGGAGAGGGAGAGCTGGTCCATCTCCTCGAGCGTGATGACGAGTCCGTCCTCGACGTTGGAGGACGGGAAAGGCACGTGGCCGCCGGATTTGACGGTGAAGGGGGCCTTGTGGCGGCGGACGGCTTTGATGGCCTTGGAGACGTCGGCTGTGGAGGCCGGGGCGACGAAGCACCGGGGCGTGAGGTCGGATTGACGGGTGGACCAGTACTGGTTGTAAGCCGCGTAGGCGGGGGATCCCGGATAGACGACTTTGCCCGGGAGGGTCAAGGTCAACTCGATACACTGGGATACGCGAAGGTTGTCAGCGCACGGGGGAGTTCTTCTGAGCTGCTGAGGGTGCTTCTGGATTTACTGGCATACAGGTGAGGGGAGAAAGAGGTGAATTGTGTAATAGGAAAGCAGTTTTGGCCGTGAGGCTCAGAACGCCCCAGGATGACAATCTCAGGGACGATGTCAGGGACGATGTCAACGACTTACAGCCGCAGTTGCGCCTAGGAATCCCGATACAGGGGCTGCGAGCGACGCAACAGTCGCTAGGACCCTAGAATCGATCTTCATGGTGCTGGTGTTGGGTTTGATGGAGGGAAGACGGTTCCGTCCAGCAGCCTAGGAGGTTGTGAGTTGGTTGACTTGTATTGTCTTCAGCCGTTTAAAGAGCTATAAGTGCTCGTTCAGTTTCTTAGCTTAGTATGGGCGTTCTCTGACAACCTCTTCGTCAATTCGAACACCAAACGCAGCGGGAAATTGATGACTTGGGGTCTGAGGCGGGTTTGTTTCTTGTTCGGTTCCGAGATGCTATCCCACTCTTAAATACTTGGTTAGAACATGCACCATATGCAAGTCAACTCAATCGGGAAGAGTACCAAGAAGGATCCGGTCATGAAGGTGTCCTCGATCTGCAATAAGGCGAGCAGGGATGTCGAAATCGATAATACCTAGTGTGCATATCCTTTCTTCACCCCCAAAACCCGGCTTATCATGGTGGTTTTGCCTGCCTTCACCGGTACGAGTACCTTCATAGTCTGTTACCGGTATACGAGACATCGCATCACGTTGCAGTGCAGAATATCATCATTGATGTCCTGTGGCGTGCGGAGTAGGTAAAGGCGTCAGCCCCCGCTTAGCATTTATTCCTCCCGGGCTTTACTCCGTACGAACTAGGAAATCCTCACTCCCTCCTCACCTGAAGAACCAGGGTGTTGTTGATCCTACATGATAGGTCATGTGGGAACCCACCCCCTGGGGCTTGGGGGTATGCTTTCAAACCCTTTGCAAAGTGGAATATCGAAGGGTCCATATCGAACTTGTCCGTCACCTTCTTCCCTAACTCACCATATTTTAGGTGGCTGACAGCGAATGCCTGCGATTGTCATTGTCTTCCTGCATCAAGTAATAATGCCTCTCCATCAGTGCTTCCGGTAGTGGTCTCAGCTAGGGACCGGCCGATGGTATTACGACTTTATTCGTTGAGTCTCCACAGTCGGACCCCTGCTTACCAGCTGCAGAAGTTCAGAGAAATATGCACCTTGCAGCGGATAGGGAAGACCAGCCTCTTGGCCAAGCCCGGAGTTTCGGACATAAACCTTCATGCAGAGAGCCCGTCCACCCCTACCCGGCAGCCGCCTCCGTGCGGGGGGCAGTAATGGCGAAAGCCATCAAGCATATCATCATTGGTGGCGTTGGTCAGCGACAGACTCGTGCATCAGGTATGAGCTTTGCGATCTCGACGCGTCTCTTCTATCACCTCGTGTACACCTTTGAGGCGAAAGTGCGGAGGATTACGCTACAAAGTTGATCAGTACTGTGTCACACTAGCCATGAGAGCCCTGCGAGTCGTGCACAAACCATGGAATATAATATTCGCAAGGGACCAACTACGAGGAAGGGCCCATGTTCACCATCCCACCCTGTGTGGGGTATGACCAACTTGCAAGGGGCGGATGCTGGGGTGGCGTCCGGGATGCAGAATTCGGAATGGTCTCTCGTCCGGGGAACGACAAAGGATTACGGAGTAAGGCGATTATAATTCCGGGCGAAATATCGATTTTTGGAGCAAAGGCCGACAGAAGAATAAGCTAATAACGAAAGCCCGGGGATGGGGAGCTCGTGAGATCCCTTACGCAAATATGAAAATCAAGAAAGAAAAGGCCCTTAACCTCGAACTCTCGTCCATCTTCTCTGGGTTAGTGCACATTGGGGGCACCTAGCTTTGGAACTGAATTTGAGGGGAAAAAAAAAAGGGTTGACGAACGAGTAAGTACGTGTATTATATTCTAATCAAGCCGCTGGGTTGTGAAATAGACATCAAATGGCATTCCTCGTGCCACTACTTTCCTTCCGCTGCCTCACCCAGGCCCCCCCATCCGGGCCCACCCGAAGGGTCCATTTCCCTTAAGGATCCTCAAGCCTGGCCTGGAGGTGCCATTTGCCAACCCTTCGCCGCTCCCATTCGTCCCTCTGCCTCCGCGCCCGCGCCTCCATGGCCCATCGCAATTTCTCCTCTTGCCTCTTCTTCTCCCGTTTCTCTGCCTCTTTTTGCCGCCGGGCCTCAGTGTCCCGCCTCTCCTGCTCCTTTTCCCGCAGCCTCTTCTGCGTTCGCTGCCTCTCGACCTCCTCTTCGAGATCCCGCACCACCATGCCAAACCCCAGATCCTCCAGCGGCTCGACCTCCGCCCTGAACCCGTCGCGTATCCGCACCTCGCTCATCTTCTTCCATTCCTTGAGCTCCCGCTTGCGCTGCGCAAAGACTCTGCAAAACGCCCGTTCGTCGTCCATTGTGTCGGAGTCAGAAAGAATGGCGATGATGCGGCGTAGCAACGTGGGTTTTTGGCCACGATCCTTCACCGTCGTCGTGGAGAGCTCGCGGAGTTGGTTGAACCGATCCATGCTGGCCGTATCCAGGGCGAACTTCTTGTGATCGTATTCGGCCTTGATGCTGGCCAGCCGACGGTCCCGCTCCGCGTAGAGCCACGCGATCTGGCGATAGATTTCGTCTTTGCTCATGGGGCCCTCGGATGTGGAGTGAGGCTCTGTGGAGGCAGAGGACATACCGTCAGTGTATTCCGTCTGGTATGTCTGCGAAGACTCATCAGGTCCACCGAGGTGGGAACTGGAATAAGAAAATGTGTGATGCATAATGTTTGATTTGTTTGTCGAAATCTCAAGTATCAATAGAAGCGGATGCTTGATGTGACAAACGTTCATGTTGTTGTTCGAAATTGAAAACTTTCAGGCTGGGGGGCAGGACTCGGGAACCTTTATAGTCGCTGAGGTGGGCAAGTCCACTGGTGGTGATTGCGGTTCCAAGGGCCTCATTCTCGTTCCAAGGGCCTCATTTCCTCACGTACATGTAATCAGAAATCTGTTTTGAGGCCCTCCTTCCCTCACCCATAGATTCGCCCACTTGTGCTTACACCAATAGAACATGAAGTATTAGTAGACTAACCCTTACGTTATCCAATATCGAGGGGTATTCGATTCAAGAATCGTGATGTGGCCCTCCGTTCGAAACAAGGGTATCATGCTTCCAACGTGCGTTTCCGCATCCTCATATCTTTAACAGCCAGGGTCCATGATGAGATTGATTATCCGCAACCGTTGCTTGATTGTCATGTGTGCCTTGAACCGAATGGACGAAGAAAGTGCTCCTCGAGTGTGGGTTGGGAAAGTGACCAGGACCCGGCACACTCATTCATCTTTTGATACCTCATGTCTATACAGGAGAAAGCATCCCGCTTGTCCATATTCCACATCGAAATATCACGGATATTTAATTTCTAGTGATCCCCGCTCTGTTGCATCCGGAACTAGAAGCAAGCGGTGCGTATAGTGTTAGTTGGTTGCGAGAGTGATGGTGGCAGGCTAACAATTTGATGTATGTGCCTCATAACAAAAAAAGGAACATGAAGGGACGAAGAACACGCTCCCCTAGAAATAACCCTCTATCCCCAAGCCCACCTTGTCACGCTTGTAATGTTTCAAAACATCGAGTAACGAATTTATTGCTGTTTTGCCCTGGGTATATGGTATCTGCCCTCTCTGAAACTAGTCTAGTCCTGCCTCTCCTTCTCCGCTGTGGAACCAATAAATAACCCAACCTGCCAACGTAGGCCAGCCACCACCTCTCTTGCCCTTGAATACATTTGATACTATAGAACGTATCGGAAGTACGGATTCTCCTTATCCGTCAAGTCGAGGAACGAAAGTTTCGCCCGCTCCTCCTCATTGTCCGGGATGGCATCTTTCTTCTTGTTCTCTCGTCGCAGAACGATGTACAAGGTAACAGCAGCCAAGATGCAAATGACATAGCTGGATATCAAGTTAGATTTCTCAAGTCTTTAGAAATGATGTCCAGGGTCGAAAAGCCCGGTTGGAGTGCATTTGGACCGCTTACCAGATGATCAAGCCAAGCCAAAGCTCGGGGTAGTGGTCAGCTTTGGACTGCGACCTTACCAGCAGAGGACCAACGATGTTTCCTGCGAGAGCGGCAAGGTTAGCATGTCCCGCCTGGCCACCAGGGGATAATTGCTGTCAACTTACCGACGCAGTAGGCAACGAAGATGGTAGCCGCCATGAAGCTCTTCTTGGTGTGGCCAGCCACGTTCGACATCCCGATTGTGATGATCAAGCTCACAGTTCCTCCGAAGAACCCAGTGATAGAGTAGCCAACCACGGGAGCTGCCGCGTGGTACGTCCACTCACTCTTCCAGATGATGGCACAGCCCGCCATCACGGGCAGACAGGTGATCACGAGCATGATGATCCTGATGTTGGGGAACTTGGACCCCAGGAACCCCGTCACCAGGATGACGATGAAGCAAAGCCCGCCGAGCGGGAACTGGAAGAGGATCGACTGGAGCGTGTTCCAGCCAAAGGTACTCACAATAAGCGGGCCGAAACCACTTACTGCGCCGTTCATAGTGTACCTGCCCAAAGTTGTCAGCAAGTTCCGGCCTCCCCCCACACTTCCAGGCAACCACTTACGCCGTAGCCATCATCAGAGCAACAAGCCACACCTTGATATCCAAAACAGCCTCCTTGAGCTGTCCGATCTTGAACTTTGTGCACCTCACGCCCGTCTGCCCGTGCCTCAGCCTCTCCACAGCAGCGAACCTCTCCTCCTCCGTCAGGAACCACGCCGTAGCCGGCGAGTTCGGCATGACAAAGCAAAATAGCCCGAACAGGAACGTCAGCGAACCCGCCAGCAGGTAGATGTACTGCCACCCTTTAAGGCTACCGCCCTCAATCTGCGCGAAGCCGTAGTTGAGCGCGCCGCCGATGATGGTGAACAGGCCCGTGCTGCTGAACCACCAGCTCTGCCGCAAAGACTGCTCGGCCTGGGTGTAGTAGCCCGAGATGATGCACATGAAGCCCGTCGGGATGATGCTCTCCACGAAGCCCAGGAAGAAGCGCTGAACGAAGAGCCCCTGGTGCGAGGTGACGGCCGCCGTGAGCATGCAGACGCCGGACCAGAAGATGACAATGCCGCCGAGAACGCGGCCGATGTCGAAGCGCTGCAGGGCGTAGGTCATGGGGTAGAGACCCGCGAGCATGCCGAAGTAGAAGAGCGACGTCGCCCAGCTGAGCCGGGTGGTGTCCACGGTCGGCGGGTCCTGCGAAGTGTCCGGGATGGCGAGCTGGAGGTCGCCCGTCATCCCGAAGAGGACCGCGGAGCCGAGAATTGCCTTGTCGTAGTACACCAGGCCATCTGTACGCATAACACACACCCGGATCAGCGTTTCTGTGGACTGAGCCTGCGTTGACGTATGATTGTACAAAGGGCTCTTTTTCCCTCGTCACTCAGTGCTCGGGTAGATACTTACACCCGATAATCATTGCGGGAATGAGGAACCAATCCGTCTTTCGGACCGCGCGAGCGGCAACAACGGGATCAATCTCATTTTGTTGGACGCCTACTAGGGCGATCGCGACATCCTTCTCCGCATCAGAAGTGCGGGTCGATGGCGTCTCGATGTCTCCAGGAGGGGTTCCCGGCACCGGGGCAGTTTTATCAGTCATCTTTGAAGTTGTAGAGTATGGATGTGCTATCGAACAACGATGTAGACGATGGCTTGAGATCCTCCTAGAAAGTGTTTGTCGAGGAAAATTGTTCATCCAGCGCTGTATCCATGGGGCGATGGCTTCATTCGGGAGTATCTGTTTGCCACACGATGATTGGCCAACCTTCTAGGTTTCCCTTAGCAATTTTAGAGATTTTTTTCTTGCGTCAAAGCACCTCCGGTAGCGGGTCTTGGCCATCGCCGTGGGATATCTCGTGGGATCTCGTGGGGGTAATCCTCTTTTGGGTTTCCGCATCCTGGTCCTCCAGCCACCTCTATCACTTGTGTCAAGAGCAATTACGAGTACTCAAACGTTTGTGGAGTTAGTTGTGCGGAGGTTCACTAATAAGTTATACTCTGCACTACGGACTAGCTAATTCGTTGTGAGCGAGGGATATAGTAGGTTGGTTGATCGGCGCATTTCTCGGAGACGTCGACAACCGAATTGGAGAAGTTCGCTCCGATCCTTCAGTTCAAGTGCCGCGCATGTCGGGTCGGCGGCCCATCCGATTTGATGATTCATTGATGTTTTTTATGTTCGTGTGCGCCTAGACAATTGATTCTCCTCAAACCCTCCACTTGCGGACGGACCGAGTGTAATGGAGCACCGGCGCCTTCGTTTTGAACTAGGATTCGTCTTCCTTTTTTTAAAACTAGGATTCGCCGAATCAGGACTAAATCTTCCTGAGGGTCTGGTTTTTCTTGAGCGCATCACATAGGTCGGTGGAACGGGCTGGCGTTTAAAGGGAAATGCGGGCTACTTGCACCGCGTCTATCTCGAGGCTTGCTCATTATCGTGCGACTGAGTATTGATTTTTGTACGTATCAATCGAGCTAAAGTTGGGCAATTGAAAGTGCAATCAACTGCTTAGAGCCCGTTATCAGCACTCTTGTACGTACGTCACGACGCAGCATTTGACCACTTCAATTTGGCGGAGACCTGTGTTGTATCCGGAATCCGGCACAAAGTGACGAAAGACTGGGGCGCTGAAGACACCGCCGACCCACTTACGAAACTAGGGCCTCGCCCAGGGCTGGTTATGACGATATTATCGTGCTTTTCAATCAGGAACGGTGCTGTCACATGAAAATTCCAATTTTGCTATATACCATGTCGTGCTGTATAAGTTCTAGATTTCTGAGGAACGAGATTTTGACAGCGATGATCCTCCTCCCTCCAAACCTCAGAAAGAGACCATACAACACTTCCCCTTCCAAAAGCTGTTATATCCCAACACCTCGATCTCGCTCAATATGCCTCATAGCTCAAATGGAAGCGCCTCCGCAACTAAATACAACGGAGAGCGCATAGCGGAGAGACTGCGACGAACCGGCAGTGGAGATCACCTCACAGTCTCCTCAGATGGACCGAAGGGGAGTACCATGACCGATGCCGATAGTCCAAAGGACGAAACATACGTGAGCTTTGTCCCCCTTAGTCGAGTGTCTTCGCGGAATCCCTAGACTAACCGCAGTGGCAGACCGTTCTAGAGCAGCACGTCCGGTTTTGGGACCGCGACAATGACGGAATCATCACCCCCCTGGACACGTACCGCGGCTTCCGCGAGCTCGGGTTCAATATTATCATGTCGATACTAGCGACGATTATCATCAACGGCAACTTCTCTTACCCTACCCGCATGGCGTACTCGTATATCCCCGACCCGTTCTTCCGAGTCTACGTCCATGGCATGTATAAGGCGAAGGTAAGGAAACTTCCACCCAGTTTTTGGCGACATGGTTGATGGCAGGACGGAGGATTCGGGGACTGACGCGGATACCTTGCGGCTTTAGCACGGCTCGGATAGCGGCGTATACGACACCGAGGGGAGGTTTAGTCCGCATGCTTTCAACACCATGTTTGCCAAGTGGGACAGAGACAACGACGGCGCGCTGAGTGGTCGCGATCTTTGGGACATGCTACACGGGAACCGAAACGCGATGGACCCTTACGGTGTATGTTACCCGTCCCTGAATTTCCGTTGGCTTGTGAGGAGGAAGAAACGAGGGAAACCCTAACCATCTCGACCAGGCCGGCGCTGCGATTTTCGAATTCGGAGCCACGTGGCTCCTGATTCAGAAGGACGAAAAGGTTTACAGAGAGGATCTATATAATTTTTCTTTCCCTTTTATTGGTAGACTTTTTGTTATAGTTTCACCGTATTTCAACATCAGATTGCGTATGAGAGCGTCAAA
>JAXQGT010000048.1:0-34395 GCA_037040375.1 Basipetospora sp. M8501
CCCGTTGTCCTGCCACGGGTTCCCGCCGTCCATTCCCATGTCCGGGCTCCTGGGTCCGGAGAAGTCGGCGTCCATGGCGTCCTCGTGCGCGGGGCCCTTGCCACTGATGACGTGGATAAGATCCGCCAGCTTCGTCTGGAGGACTTGGATACCGCCCTGGATGATCTCGTCGGGCTGTAGGGTGCCGGTGCCCTCGACCTCGAAGTAAAAGCGGCTGGGAACGGCGTTGAAATCGAAGGGTTCTCCCTCCTGGGGAGGGTCCTCTAGCTCGGCGTTTTTGCTCTTGGGCCTGGCGTCTCGAGTGAGTATAGAGATTTCTTCAGGAGAACACTTTAGTAGGGGAAGAATTTTGCGCTCAGACTTACCACTCCTTTTGCGGATCCTCCTCGTACCAGAGATCGAGGTGGTGTAGCTTATTGTGGGGGTCGTACTCGAAAGCCACAGCGGACGTGGCCATCCACTTTGCGTGCTCCTTCGCGATGCCCTTCTTCGCGATACACTTCAGCTTAATCTCCTGACCGGGCCTCAGCTTGGCGATGAGCGACCCCTGGCCGTCCGGATCCATGATGACGGGGTTCCCGATTTCGGCATTGATGCGGCTGCTCGAAATGACCAGGTCGCGCGCGTAGACGTTCATGTTACCCTCGCCATTAGTGGCGTTGGGGATCATCGCGCATTCGGCGTGCAGTGTGAGCTGGACGCTGCACATGTCGCAGTACTGGTCGCAGTTGCAGTCGCGGGAGTAGTTGAGGTCGTCGATGCCCTTGGAGAGGAGAGGGATGAGGCCCAGACGGTGGGCGATGAACTCGTCGGCCAGGACGGACGTGTTGGCCTCGATTTCGACGAGATCGATGGCAAGAGTAGGGACTTCGGCTTGGATGACGCGGCGAATGGAGTTGGCGAAGGAGATGTCGGTGCGGGTGAGCTCGAAGTCCACTTTCGTGTTCGTCGCCTGTAGCAGAGAGAGAGAGTCAGATCCCCGCGCATCCCAGATAACAGCAGCTGGTACGGGAGATGATGCAGCATACGCCCGAGATCTTGATTGAGGGGCCGTCCGCATCGCCATTAAGCATCAAGTGGTCGAACTCCATTTTGGAAGACTGGGCGACCTGTGCTGGCTGCACTGGCGCGAGATGTAGATGCGAGAATTAGGACTGAGTATCGAGAAAGGAAAGCGATAGTAGCGGTCGGTATTTGTAAATGGCCAGGATGGCCCTGTCTTAAGAAGTTAATCCAACAAAGTGATGGTGATATTAAGAGTCAAGGTATTGATGTGTTCAAGTTAGGATGGCAACAAGGCGTGATGAGTTTGGCGCGACTTTGATACAAGCTTCGTTCAGTTCACATTCCAGCACTTTTGAGGCCAACAGGCTGGTACGTACCTGTCCATCTGCAAATCCCTTATCGATAAGCTGCACCTAAGTTTTTTTTCCCAACCAGTCTGTATACCTTCGGTTTCCCCGCCACCACCTAGTCCTTTCTGACGGTGTCGTTGTCTTGCAAAGCTTGGAGGGAAAGATCTGAAATAATGGTATGAAAATTTTTGGTTGTTCTTCTCGGACAAGGCGATCGTTAACCTCCATGCCAGAAAATCAAAACGCTATCTCGAGCGCCTCTTCAGGCTGCAGGATCGGACATCGCAAAGGTGCCTCGCAACTTGAATCCGGAACACCATCCCTTCGAACGGGCGAGAGAATATACACGCGCGGTCAACGCGGTGAAGTTGGAGAGGCTATTTGCGAAGCCATTTGTTGGGCAGCTCGGGAGCGGCCATGTGGACGGCGTCTACTCCATGGCCGTTGATGGTCATTCCCTTCAAAGAGTTGCCAGCGGTTCAGGAGACGGTGTGGTGAAGGTGTGGGAGTACGTAGTGCCTCGGCTATCTGTCATAGGC
Organism: Basipetospora sp. M8501; assembly: GCA_037040375.1. Taxonomy (NCBI): domain Eukaryota; kingdom Fungi; phylum Ascomycota; class Sordariomycetes; order Microascales; genus Basipetospora; species Basipetospora sp. M8501. The sequence goes on from JAXQGT010000048.1 coordinate 1,895, forward strand.
GCCATACGTGGATATTAACTGGATACTTTTAGTCTTTCCGACAGAGACGAGATATGGCACTCGACCGGCCACGAGAACATTGTCAAGGGGCTCTGTTGGACGAACAATTCCCAGCTCCTAAGCTGCGCCGCCGACAAGACGATCAAGCTGTGGGATCCGTACAATACGGCTTCGGACTCGGAGCCCGTCGCGACCTGGCTGGGCTCGACAGGCTTCACGAGCATGTCCCACCACCGCAGCAAGAACGCCTTCGCCGTCGCATCCGATGCGATATCCATTTACGACCTCGAGAGGCCCACTGCCGCTCCTGAGGTGATCGGCTGGCCCGCAAAGGCGGATACTATTACTTCTGTTGCTTTCAATCAGGTCGAGACCAGTGTTATCGCCTCATGCGCCACTGACCGTGCGGTTATCCTGTACGATGTGCGAACCCTGTTGCCCGTGACGAAGACGGTACTCACATTCGCATGCAATGCCGTCTCGTGGAACCCGATGGAGGCGTACAACTTTGCTCTGGCTTCCGAAGATCACGATGTCCTCATCTTCGACTCGCGAAAGATGACCAGGGCTATTAACGTCTTGAAGGATCATGTGGCAGCCGTGATGGACGTCCAGTTCTCCCCGACGGGCCAGGAGTTGGTGTCGGCCTCGTATGACCGGTATAAATTCTCTTTTGGGTCATGGGCTGCCCGGATTTTTGCGACTTTGTTGCTAACAAGCCTCATAGGACTCTGCGGATATGGAAGGCCAACCAGGGTCGCTCGAGGGAGATTTATCACACGAAACGCATGCAGAGGCTGTTTTCGGCTCACTGGACGCCAGACTCTAAATATGTACTCAGTGGAAGCGACGACGGAAATGTACGTTGTATTCGTCGCCATTTGACCTTACGGCAGTGCGACATTTTCTAACCCCTCTGTAATAGGTCCGGATATGGAAGGCCAACGCATCCAAGAACGAAGGGATCAAGACCACGAAGCACCGCCAAGCTCTCGAGTACAACGACGCCCTCATCGGCCGATACGGACACATGCCCGAGATCCGCCGCATCAAGCGCCACCGTCACATTCCCAAGGTCGTTAAGAAGGCCGCCTCCATCAAGAGGGAGGAACTCAAGGCCATCAAGAGGAAAGAGGAGAACGAGAGGAAGCATACCAGCAAGCAGTTCCAGAAGAGGCGCCCCGAGAGAGAAAAGATGGTGCTGGCTACGGAAGAGTAAGGCTGGTAGCAGCATCTGGGCCGTTCTCTGCTATGGGATTCGCGCGGGCATTGCGTGGAGTTTTGGCGCTCTGGAGGTAAAACAACCCATATATGTAGAACATTTTGAAATGAATATTTATATACCCTTCTCGCCTGCTTCCGCCAATACTAAGCCTTGCGTGTTTAGCTTCTCTTTTTTTTTTTTTTCTCCCTCATCAGTGATATTGAGGCGGAGGAAACCTCCGTACAGTCCGACACACTGTGTTTGTCAGGTGTCAAAGTTGTCGAGTCCGAGCGGCAGCTTCCGAAACCCTTCAAGGGGCGTTTCGAAACATCTTGACCCCCCGAGTCGCTGGCAGAGCTCCTCGTGGCACAAACTCAAACTTCCGACGATATAGACTCTTCATCTCATATTCTTTACTTTCCACCGTCTGCTTCGTCTCTCGTTTAACAACCACGCTGGTCGATGGGTGCTTTACATATAATTCTTTGCTTGCCATAATATCATCAACGGCTCCTGAGAGCTCTCAGGCCCGTTGACCTACAGTACCTGCTATCTCTCCCCTTACTCTGATCCAACGCCACTGCTTCCATCACCGACACAATGGCTTCCTACGCTCGCGCGCCGCAGCGCGACTCCTGGTTCGCGCCGCTCTCCATCGACCTGATTGTCAAGGTCCTAAAGGTCACTTTCCTGCACCCCTTCATCTGCTGGATTATCCCCATGTGCTTCCGCGCCCAGAGCTACCCCACCAGTCACCCCAAGATCATCTACTCTTCGGCCTGGGCGGCCTTCATCACCCTTGCCTGGGCCGCCGACCTCATCAACAGGCGCCTCGCTTTCGGCCGCCCGCGGCATGTCGACCTCAACGAGGAGGTCATCGTCATCACGGGCGGCGCGAGTGGGCTGGGCCTTCTCATTGCCGAGGTCTACGGGATGAGGGGTGCGTCGGTAGCGGTGCTCGATGTGAACGAGATGGAGACGGGTGAGGCGAGGGGCGTCAACTACTACAAGTGCGACGTCACGGACAAGAACGCCCTAGCCAAGGTCGCAAAGGAGATTGAGGCTGATGTAAGTTCCCTTCGCACCCCCGCCTCCGTTCCCTGCGCATCTCTCGCAGGAGCTTCCACGGCACTGTGACGTTAAGCTAACGCATCTTCGTCCTCTAGCTCGGAACCCCCACAGTCCTCATCAACAATGCCGCCATAGTCCACGGCAAACCGCTTCTCGACCTCTCCATGTCGGAAGTCGAGGCCAGCATAACCACGAACCTCCTCGCCCCGTTCTACGCGATCAAGACATTCCTCCCCGCCATCGTCCGAGGCGGCCGCGGTGGTACCATCGTCACAATCTCCAGCGTCATCGGGCACCTCGGCGCCGCCTCCCTCTCCGACTACGCTGCTACCAAGGCCGGCCTCACTGCCCTGCACAAGTCCCTCACCGCCGAGCTGCGCGCCACCCACCCGGACGTGCGCACCGTCCTCGTCGAGACGGGCCAGCTGAGCACCCCGCTGTTCCGCGGCGTAGAGACGCCCAGCTCGTTCCTCGCTCCCGTCGTGGAGCCCGTCGACGTGGTGAAGGAGATCATGGCGGCCATCGACGGCGGGGACAGCACGCACGTCGGGCTGCCGCTGTACGCGCGGTGGATCGACTACTACAATATCCTACCCATCGGGATCCAGCAGGTCGTGAGGCGACTGGCGGGGGTGGACACGGCGATGGCGACGTTTGTGGGAAGGAAGGGGGCCGCTGGCGCCGACGGCGAGAAGGAGCTGTAAAGAGAGAGGTGTCACGATATCCGAGCGGAGGGTTGCTAGGCTCCGGGCGTACGAGGAGTCACGGAAAGGTGGGGGGATTTTAGACGTCGTTTGGGACCGCATAGCATGTTTTGAGTACGATTTGGATAGCATCGAGAGGGTAGCCTGCCCCTTAAAACCATGTAGGGGTTTCAAAATGCACATACACATTGGATGCGATTTATCTTTCTGCCTTTGGTGTTCAACTCTCTTCGGATGCCGCTGTTAGGAACTTTGCTATGGAGTTGATGGTGGCATCCCCCGAGATACTCGTGTGGGCCCATCACGGCGAGCAGAGGACCCGAAGAAAACCTTACCAGCAGCTCTGAAGAGCGTCTAATTCATCGGCATGCAAAATGAGGTTATCCCGACAGTAGGGATTGGGGGTTATTATTGCCTGTAGTGTGAAGGTGGCAGTTCGGTGGGTGGACTTATCTCTGGCCCGAATCCTTCCTAGCAGGGGACCTGATAACAGCGCAACTCAAAGTGGCATCCATTATTGATGTGATTTTGATAACCAGGGACACTAATGGTCTGCGAACAGCGCCACAGCTCCGGCGAAATGTGATATATGAGAAAAAAAAGAAAAAAAAGGTCGTCTTTGTTTATTGCGTTGGTCAAAAACCCAGGTTGCGCCTAACAGCTGTAAACCGTTCGTGGGACTCGGCTCCGTCTTGGTGTCATCGATCTCGGCGGGCATCCCACGATACGTACCCCAGGCCCTTTGATCATAGTTGGCTTCGAACCATGGCTTGGGGAAGCCATTCAGGTCATCAGACGGCCGCCTACCCCAACTTCATCACAGGGCTGAGCCCGGACCCAGACGCCTGGATCATCCGGGGGCCTGTTGGCAAAAAGACCTGGGGTTATCCTCAGGGCTAGATTCTCCGCGGCTTTCTCCTTGATATATGCGGGAGAACCTACACTAGTGATGATCACAGGCATGGATCTAACATCGTGGGCAGCAGCAACTTCGGGCTAGTGCCCCCACGTAGTGTGATGGTTCGGACTTCACGATGGCGACGGCGCTCGACCCTGCGTCGCAGACCGCTGGGAGCTCCCCGAGCAAGATAGTAGCCCTATCCGTTGCGGATAGCGTACGCATCGGCTCGGACTCGATTGTCCTGGGACCAGACAGACACATCATATTCACCAACGGATCCGTGATAGTATATTGCGACGCTCACCGTTCACCCCCGAGGAGAAGCCGTTCATATCGGACCCCCAACTCACATGAATGAACAGTCCACCCCAGTCAGTCACGGCAGACATTGTTCCACAGCCCCTCCTCAACAAGTGGTAGCGAGTGGGGGCGACCACGAGTTGTCCAGGTAAATAAGCTGTTCAAAGTTTCATGATGGCTTCGCAGGGATTGTGAAGCTGAGTCTTTCACCCCTGACAACTCGCCTCCAGGGTATGCTCCATAAGGTACTTCTACCGTCGATTACCGCCGATGAGTGGAGAAGATTCCAAATATATGCTTCTTTCATCAGCGTCCAGTTGTATCTGGTAGGAGGCCAAGATCTGGTCTCAAGTGTCCGCCTCCGTGTGATGACGGGCAAGGCGTTCATACCAATCTGGAAGCCAGGCCAATTCTGTACTTGACAAGGTTGTAGGCTCTTCAAGTTGCAATGAATATCCGAGGATGTATGTGCCTCTCAGTGAGTGCACTCCAATTGCTGTCGTCAGAAGATGAAGCCTCGGAGACATCAATGTATCATGAGCTCGATTATGACGGAAATGGGCATTGAACGGCATTTGCGGTAGATAAGCCTCTTGACTCCCGTTGGGTAGCTGGGATACACTAGGAGGGGAAGTTGCAGTGGGAGATAAGGCCGTCGCCTCCTGGCTCTGTGTGTGAGAGAATGTACTGGTACGCATTACCTGTGTGCTCCGGGACTTTACAGTGTTCTTCTCCCACATCATTTCCACAGCTCAGGGCCTAGGTGGGGGGGCAATCATTGGGCGGCCAGGTGCACCGTAGATTGACCTGCGCATGGTTGTGCTGGGGGGTTCCCTGCTAGTGCCTTCCGCCACTGTGGTTATACGTTATACACCTCAATCATACACCCACTGCCCGCCACACGCGTCGGGAGCAGGAGCTGCCCAGCGGGCGTCTTATCAACCTAGAAGTCTAGGCTACATCCGCCGGTTTCCGGAAGGAGCACCGCAATGACTGATTACAACATGAAGTCTTACACTGCGGAGTATACCAGGGTGATGGGACGCGGCTGGTTGCGGGCGTACCAGACCAGAATACTATATCACCCTGGGAGCCTTTGGACTGATGCTAGACCTGGGCGCAGCTCACCTTTCCCCTCCATTCCCTTTAATCCATCCATCTCCTTACCGGCTCATTCTCTCAAGCCGTGTGCAGGCATCGGGCTCATCAAATAAAAGGCGCTATCGGTATCCTCTCGGCAGATCGTGCTTCGAACCCAACTGACCGGCGACTTGTTCGCACTAATTACTCGACTAACGTGTGGGCGGAAGCGAGAAGCGGAATTTAAACCATCAGATACCTCATTGCTCGGACTGGACTCGATTGGATAGGTTTCAAGGCCGAGACTCTAAGCTGTGCTAGTCCTATTAGCCATGGCTTTCCAATGGTGGGATGTGACCAAGATCGAGGGGGCCGTCACCCGCGAATTCGTCTGCAAACACCTACTACCTGAGGAAGTCGAGCGCCTGGATCAGCCGGTATCCTTCGGCGACGGTTTGACTGACCTGACGTACTGGGACTGGATCGACTCGAAAGTGAAGCGGATATTCCTGATTCTCGTCGACCTCGGTGTCCCCGCCCAGATATTCGACCTCATCGACGACTCGTGGTGCGACGAAGACCTTCCCATCCTCCCCGAATGTGCGGAGAGGTTATCCCTCCTGGAATCGAAAGACGAGAAGCTATGGAGGCGGTTCTACCAGAGGCAATTCGCCTATCTGCTGCGACCTCTGCAAAAGGGCGACCTCCTTACTTACAAGGACGCCGAGATGGTGCCGGTCGAGATCCTTGATCGAAAGCCTGTCCTTGCTCTCAGTAGCTCCGTCGACAAGGTCGTCCTGCCGAACGAGCCGGGGAACGTGTTTTGGCGCCGCCGTATACCACTCGGAGAAAGTCGCCGAGGAGATGTGTCAGTCGCAGAGTTCTGCAGTATGGTTGATGCCGTTAGCATGACGGAAAATGAACACATGGTCTCCTACTGGGCGTCGTACATCCATCGAGGATACGGCTACATCCTCCTCAGTCCCGCGAGTGACGCCAATCTCAAGACATTCTTCACCACCCAGCCGTCCGGCTACAAGCAACTTCCCAAGAGGAAGCGGAAGGAGCTTGTCCTGGACTGGATCATGTGTCTGACAGACACGGTCGCCTTTCTGCACAGTAAGGGCCGGTCGCACCGGTACATCAAGCCATCGACCGTTCTTCTCAACAACAAGAACCACATCTTCCTAGCTCATCCGACACGCTTAAGCCCGGAACCCTTGACAACACATACTGACAAGAATTCGTTTGACCGCGAGTGGTACGACTATGCAGCTCCCGAACAGTGGTTTCGGCCAATGGGAGGACCGACGGGACCCTCCGGACGGAAGTCGAGCTTCTCATCCTCACCCGACAAGCTCGTCATATCGATCATTAAGCCCGAATACTCATCATACAAGCCTAATGCTATGCTGAACACGCCCAATCCGCACCTCAACCCGCAGTCTGCAGACATCTTCTCCCTCGGATGCATCATGCTCGAGTCTGTGAGCTTCCTGCTGAAGAAACAGCACAAGTTTGCTGCCTTCCGCGCAGCGAAGCACAAGACGCCTGGTCGTGGGGGTGCGGTGCTTGACTCATCATTCCACAAGAATCTTGGCCAGGTCGAGGCGTGGATGTCGAGTCTTGCGAAAGAGGCAACTAAGAAGGCGTCAGACAGCGAGGAAGGGAGAATATACAGGGGTATTACCCCGCTGCTTCACCTCGTTGCTCGCATGCTCTCGGCGAACCCGCACGATCGACCGTCGGCCGACGACGTTCAGCATCGTCTTTACCAGATTCTCACCGAGTACTGCGGTATCACAGAGCCGCATTGCGTCCATCAGTATCCGTCAATTGCGACTGTCGACTATGACATGCAGCGGTTACGCATTGACACTTCTCCAGTGGAAGGGAGCCATGTTTCCGTGTCCCCGAAGACACCCTTCGCACAAGACTGGGCATATGGGAACCGCACGGTGACCAGAAGCTGGGGCAGTGGATCGGGTAGCGATAACGGCCCTGATCAGGTGCAGCGGATGCCATCAGTCCATAATTTCGGGGTCAGGCCGCCGCTAGACGCACCTCCAGTCTGGCAGAGGTCTCCAGTATATGCTGGATACCCAGGCCAGCCATCAACTTTCATATGATGCTGCGTCGTGGTGTCGGTGTGTGCCCATCCCGTCTTTCTCTGTACCACAGTTTCTTCCCCCGAATCAGGCGCACCGAGGGGCCTAATCTTTCTCCGTGAGAGGGTTTCTGTGATTAGGATCCTAGCGGGCTTTGGGGTTTCGTTTCGTTTGTATTCTTGTTCGGTGTTGGAGGTATGTTCGAAGGCTGGGACGGAGGATACTGGTTCTTTCTTTTGACATTAGTGATATCCCCTTGACCTTGCTGCAGAACAATTCATGTTTCGATATGTTGTCTTCATGTTCTTTCGAGTGTTGGATGAGGCTATACCAGATATAATGCAGTGGGAAGGATCTCAATCACCTAATATCCGTGCCGCATTGCATCAACCCGTCCATGAAGTCGTGGTGAGATGATTACAATATAGTCTGGTCCTAGCACATTGATACATTGATCTGATGGTACCTTCAGTTGTGCTCTCCGACCTTCCTACTGATCATGGCCGGTAGATTTTAGGAGCACTAGGCCCGTGCAGATTTTGATTCCCTGTTCCTATCCCTACAGAAGGGTGCCGGGGGGGGCTCCATTCAGTGTTAGATTTCAGCATCAAGGTACGTGGAAAAGAGGGAGCCTGAATAGCACAGCCATCGTTGGTGTGCCTCGCCTCAAAAACACACTGCTCTACGCAGCCTCCCGAGTAGCGCATCAAACACATTCGATCTAATGACTTACCGTTCACACCATACCAGCGTCTGGGCTGGTTGATATGCCGAGATCAGCAGCACTTGCCTGCTCCTATCGGTGGTGGTTACCCGGTCCTTGAGGGTATGTTGTGATGGAGCCCCCTCTGGTCCTTCCTCGTCGAGTACGCCGTGGGCAGCACAACAATTGCCTCATTCCCATCACCGAAGCCAGTGCACTTGGCAGACAGAATATAAAGCTCCCGCGCACCGTGGGCAGCCTCATGTTGGCATCATCGAATATGGTGATGAATCCCTCCCATGAATTTGATGTTTTCAAAAAATCATCTCTACAAGCCCCTTCCTCTTATTATCCCCCTCTTTCCACTTGCCTACAGTCAAATTTGTACCTCAGAAAAGCCCAGCTACAACAAGCAACAACTTAGCACCGCCAGACCTATAGTCCCAGACCCCAGACCCCAGATCCTCGGATTACGCACAACTTCCCGTACAAGAACAAATCTACCAGAGTCGCGAGGCGTCATCGCCACCGCCAGCCACCCCTTCAACTAGAAGTCCAACACCGCCTTCGACCAGAAAGGCGCCATGGCGAACACACGAAAGATGGCTACCGAGCCTGATGTCTCGGTGGTCACCTCCCTCATGGAAGCGAGCTCCCGCTGGAACAGTCACGACGACGACGACAACAACAACGACGAGCCGTCGACATGGACAGGCAAGATGCAGCGGCGCGCGGTCGTGTACGGGCTCCTCCCCGAGTGGGTGCTCATGGCGGGGCTTGCGAGCGTCGCGGCGGGGTCGTACGCTCTTGGGAGCGTGCTCGCCTACACGACTGTGATAGACGTCGAGGGGCTGGTAGTGGGCGAGGAGGGTTACTGATGGAATGGAGCTCGGCGTCGTGTGTATCTGGTGGCTTTCTTCCCCTCAAGTTTGTGAAAAAAGGATCGGCTGTTTCGAGAAGAGGTGTCTGCTCCGTGACAACCCACGCTGGACCATGTGTATGGTAGATGCACAGGCTCGACTACGTCTATCCTGGTCTGGTTCTCTATAACGGCCCCCGTTGGTATATTTATCTGACAGATCAAGGTCGTTTCTCTCTATGGGTACCCGTCTACCTACTGCAGCCCGTGACCATGTACGACACATCGCTTCTCAACGTGTCTTTCCCCATCACTGGTACTCTCTACTGTATCGTTTCGCCTCTTTAGTTCCTTCTAACAAGCCCCTTCTTACAAACTCTTGCCGCGTCACGCATTTCCGACCTGACTCCTCGTTGACACGCCACTCTACTGTTTTTGACAGTAGGCTAAGCTGTACAAAAGGCAGTTGAAACAATACAGTGGTGATTACATTCGTAAAATGCCTCTCTCTAGGTTACGAGTTCTGTCCACGAGTCGAGTGAAGGGTTATACGGAGTATACGTTACTCGGGCTATATATATGACCTAGTTCATTCGGGATTTGCCTGTGAGTGTCTTTGGTTTCTCCCGGTCCAAGAGACCTACCCCTGATTAGCCTCTACATGCAAGCTAAGCTTCTGCGGATTTAAGCTGAGCTGTGAGGAATTAGATAACATAATACTCATGTCCGATATTCAAGAGGAATTCACAATAACACCAGCAGCAGTTGTCGGGATCAGAGGGTGGTGTGGTTGTAAATCGGGTTGGTACCGGACATTGATGCATTAGGGACGTGTGTCGTGGATCGACAATGTGAAACTCCTTCTGGTGCGGGCTGTTGACCAAGGACCGGGAACCGAACGGAAGTTGACGTGAGCAGCCCGGGTAACGCGGGGGGCTTTCTCGATCTTTTTTCCTGGGTAATTCTTACGGAAGGAAAAGAGCGAACCTGGGTGAGGACATGATCGTTGGTGTCTCATGAAGGTATCGACAGAGAGTGTGAAATAGCCGTGTAAGTGCTTACACATTGCCGAAAGCAATTCCATTCGATGCCCGCTGCAATGACCAAAAACACCAGACATTGCGATCCCTGAAACGGGTCCATTAACACTTCGCTGAGCTTCAATGCAGACATCTATCTTACACGACCGAAGATGCAGCCAGGGGAAAATGCATAACGGTGCAAGCAACCCGTCGTCACGCCTATGCTCTTCATCCCGCCCCCAATCGGCTCTGACGTGGTGTAAGTGAATACTCCGTCACATATTTTACGAGTGGTTGGAAACCCGGGAGCATAAACCACATGCCGTCCCACCCGGAAACTTAAAACTCAAGCATCATGGATGACCCCTACACACTAGGTCATTAGGGTCTTGGACTAGTGTAAATCGATACCGCGTGAATCGGAGAGGGCTCGCTGCAGGAACGCAGCGCCGCGTTATCGGGAGCCAGACCGTTCCCGCCACGCACCGCACGCACGTCCTGTACCGGGGAGAGCTCCTGGTCTGACCCTTCCACGGGACGGATAAATATCAAGAAACGAGTAGATCTGGACCGGTGGGTGAGGTCCAGATTAAGATTAAAAAAGTGCTTGATTTACCGAATACCTCCCTACGACTGGATGGGAAACGTGTTCCATGGTGTCGTAGGCGACGGGTCACTTTCACACGCAAGCTTGGTCGCGGGTTGCGCTGCTGTAACTGTCGCAGCACCGATATCATCTGACGAACTGGTTACATCGCAGGGGGTGATGCAGGCACCACTTTGGATAATGCATGCATGCATGCGGCATTGCGTGTATCCTTTGGAGCGGGAAGCTGGCGCGTTCTCGGTACTGGACTGGGCTGGGCTGGACGAGGGTCCTGGTCCTCGGACAGCGGTGGAAGACGCCCGCTTCTCCACCGGGTGCATCTTCAGACACCGATGCCTCTATCGATTTTAAATCTGCAAACCATGTCCGCGAATAAATGCCGAAGTAGCGGAGGTATTGGAGTGTTGTCTTGCTGTCCCAGCCAGGTTTGGCCTTCACTAGTCCCAGTCTCCTGCAACACACACATCCGTCAACATCCACGACCACGTTGTCCGCTATCGGCCAGAAATCGGGAACACATCACATCTCTCCATGTAAGCGGAGGACAGCTCTCTCGTTTTCCAAGCCGGCAGATTAGCGATGTCGAAACTGGGAGATTAACCCGCCTTGATCGCCATCGCGTCCACCCTCCGACTACTTAACTTTCCCTTCCTCTTCGCGCCCGGCTCCTCCGCCGACCTGGTAGGTTGGGTTGTGATCGCCCCTGTTGAAACAGCACGGCAGGGTCTTTTGTGTGGGGGGAACGGAGAGAACATGGCAAAAGGCTTGCACCAGGGCGCACACCTGTTTATGGATTTTCTTCTAGTCCCCCCCCTCCTTCCGAAGCCCCGTCCCGATTAGCGCGGGCGATCATTGTGCTTGATCTTTCTCTCTCTCTATAACTGCACGAGCCTCCCCCGGTCTTTGTCCTACAAATTTACTCCCCCTCCACCCTTGTCGAATATCACATAACCTTAAGGGACTCTGATCACTCGAAGGCACCGTTTTTGCATCTAGACCGTCGTTGTGCGGTCGCCCGACATCGCTTCAGACCAATGTCCCCTCTCTTATATGGCGGACCGAAGAGGAAGAAGAGGTCGACGAGCTCACGATCGCTAGATTTTGAGGATTTGGAGAGGAAGGCAAAAGCGACCAAGAAGTTTATCAGTCCGAAGCTCAGGTTTGAAGAGATTATCAAGAACAACACACTACCGGTGAGCACACCCAAACTAGGCTTGCTGATCAAAGAAGACCGCTAACACGAGCCACTGCCGTAGCCATGCTCACTAAATGACTTTATGGACTACCTTGTCTACGTCGAGCGCGAGGCAGAGGCTCTTCAGTTCTTTCTCTGGTACTGCGACTACGTCCAGCGGTGGATGGCCCTACCACCCGCCAAGCGCAATGGAGCACCCAAGTGGGATCCTCAGAACAAGCGGCCGGTAACGTCACACAGCCGCAACGGGAGCCTGAAGGAGAAGGTCAAGCTCGGAGCCATCCTCGACATCCTCGACACCGAGGCTCGAAGCGACACGCCGAAGCCGCAGAAGACCAGGAGCGATTCTGTATCGACCAACTTTTCTTTGCCGAGGTCTCCGGAGCCTGCGGAGCTGGTGCGGGAGGACAGCGGGAACAAGGCCGAAAGCTGGGAGTGTAAGCAACCCCCGCCCGAACAGGGTAACCCCCAAGCCCATAGTGTAATAGACAGCGGGATTCTGACAGGTACGACAGTCGGGGCTCAGCCTTACCGCGAAGAAGTGAGCCAAATCGTACGGCACTACATCACCACCGGCTCCCCTCGTCAGCTCAACCTCTCACCGGAGGACCGGGCCGCCTGCATCCACGCCTCGGAGCACACCACGCACCCGTCGGCCCTCCTCCCGGCCTTCATCAGCGCCGAGGCCGAGCTCCGCGGGCGTCTCCACCCCAACTTCATCAACTGGAGCATCTCCAACTGCAACCGGCCCCTCGTGTACCTTATCCGCCTCCTCAGTGCCCTCCTCCTCCTCGTGACTCTGTCCCTCGACGTCTTCCTCATCCTGACCGACTGGTCGCGCCTCTGGCGCCTCGCGTGCGCCCCCCTCTGGTTCTTCGCCTTCGGCACTATGATCACGTCCGCCAGCGGCCTGTGCGTCGTTCTGCACATGCGGGGCGCCAGGCAGTTCCGCCCCTGGGAGCAGGCTCCGGACGTCGAGGCCGGGCAGTACAACTTCTCGCGCAAGCACCTGCGCAAGAACACGAGCGACTCCGTCATGAGCTATGTCGACCCGCTGCGCAAGGAATCCCTACGGTCCCTGGGCCCACGCAACGACTTCGCCGACGAGGAATGGGCCAAGTCGTACGAGAAGCGGTGGCTGTTCAGGAGGATCTTCGGCGCGACAGTGCCGGTGCAGAACCGGTACCTGAGCGTGCTGCAGGATGGGGTCGTGGCTGGCGCGGTGTTTTGGGCTTCGCTGATTGCCATCGTACTCACGGCCGGGTCCGTGTTTGTGCCGTCGGTCAACTTCATCTTCCTCCCCGTCTGATTTGCGCGTGGTCCTGCTTGATTACTGTCATTTGCCATGTTCCCGCCCCCGACATGTTGGGGCTTTGGTGTTGTCTGGCGTCAAGATACCCGGTTGAGATTTGGAGGCTACTAGCAGCGACCTTGCATACGAGGTTAGATGAGGTCAACTTCGGGCCAAGTAGTAAAAAAAAATAGCCATATTCGATGAGTGAGTGCTGAAGCAGTGATTCTCGGTTCGTCAAGATGCGAAGAGAAGGTTGAAGTCGGTCTTTCCTTTTCTTGATTTTTCTATTAGTCAGAACCTTTCCCCCATCTTCCCATTGATAATCATCACCTTCCCCGTGTTGATCAGAAAATCATGAAATTCGGCAGCGGCAACAACAACCTAGAGTGATGATACGTGCGGTGTACCTGTCTGACGATGGCTGCCCCTCGAAGCCCAGTGCACTGACCGGACCGACGTCTGAATGTAAAAGGTAAGGATTGGATGACATAATTAATTCGCTACTTTGTTGCCAGCACCTTATGGTCTGAGGAGAGCGGGGACCGGGACCTGTGGCACGAGATGTACCACGTGACTCAATTGGCGTCCTCGGCCTTGCATGGATCCGACGCATCAAATCACCTCCCCAAAACACCACCCAAGCATCTCCAACTCACCCATACCGACACAACAGACAACCGCTCAAAATGACGTTTGCGTGGAAGACTGCTGGCCTCACGTAAGTCAATTCGTCCCAGCCGACTTTTCCCCCAACCACAAATTCAGCCCGCGACGCACGGCCAATCGATATCAAACAGGGATCGAGTGAAGAAAAAAAAAGGCTCACCACCCACGTCTCCATCTAGTTACAACCGCTACCTCGCGGTAGCCTCCCGCGCTGTCCGCCGAAGCCTGAAGGAGGACAAGAGAATCGCCGCCGAGCGACGAGGCGAGGTCGATCTCAAGGTTACCAAGTGGACGGTAAGCGCAGCGAATTGAAAGACGGGGGCTTTTAGTTGAGATGTCGCATGGCTCGCGATGGCTAACGAGGGTTGAATGTGGTAGAACGGCAAGCAGGGCGAGGGCCAGAACCTTCTCGACGCCAACATCGCCGCCATGGCCGAGGCTGTCGCCTCGAAGAGTACATGAGCGATGCCATTAGGGAAGAGGATGGAGGCGGATGAGCGGATTGATATGCACATATCCCGGGAAGGAAGACCCTTGACCTGAGGGTGTTATTGTCTGTACCATATAGATGAGAAGCGTCACTATACTACTTTGTGTCGTTCTAAACATTGGAGATTGTTCCCATCCGAGCCCATTGTAGTTATCTTGAGGGGTGGGCGTGAGCAACAGATAGCCAGCTGTCCCCTGTGCTACGATCCGGCCTAGCCCGCTAAAATTTCAAGGCTTCGATGGTCTGTCTATCCAACAATGATCAACAGACAACGATTGTACACTGCTTTCAAAGTCATCCCAGCTATTCGACGTGTCGCTTTAAAAAGCAAACCATTCTGACTGCGACTAAATGGTGGATGGCATTGCCTAAAACTTTGACGATAAACGTTAGGGCGTCTGACACCAGGAAAAGTCGTACTACTTGAGTATCCCGATTTTGCAGGTGCCCACCTCGCCTCACCAATTGGCCTCACAATAGCTCTGACCTCGAGCTCATAGGTTAACTTTGTGCGCCTCTTTCGGCAATGCTGAACATCCTCGAATTTTGATGCGTATCTAGCCAAAAACACCTTTCACCGACAACTATCGTCAGACTTGAACGCTCTAGCCAGATGAACATCTGCATTTTATAGGCACCAAAGCCCGGGTCTGCGCTGTTTGCCAGCCCGCTCGCCTCCCATCTTTGTCGCCGGTTCCGCTTTTCTTTCCGGAAGCTTCTCCTCAGGCACTGGCGCCATGGATGACTCTCAACACCACCAACAGCCGCCGGCACCGGCGTATTCGCCAGCTTCATCTCCAGATGCAGCTCGGAGGAGCGCCGCTGTGGTGTCGGTGGACATCACTGAAAGGCTCAGGAGGGCCGCCTCGAGTAAGTCCTCCCGACTTTTTGCGTCAATACAGCGTCCGGCTACATGGCCGCCCCCGACCCGACAACGCTTCAATCGTGTGACTGAGTTGGTCTGATTTTTGAATAGCTCTATCGCCCGGAGAACTCGTCAAGGATGGATTTTTTACGTTATTTGAGTCTGTTTCGGCGCTCGAGGTATGCCCCGTTATCACCTTAAACACATGTTGTGCCAGCCTCATGTCGGACACACAGCTAATGCATTTTGACAGATCGGTGATCCCAAGATGGATAGTGCCTGCGATGACCCTCACGGCGAGTTAGAGGAGCCGTACGATTTCAGGACAGAGCTTCTCCCGGACGAAATCCTGGGTATCATCGATCAGCTCCTCCGCCACGAGGTACGTTGACTGAGTCCACATCAAATAAAATTGACTCTCTGACACTGCGGTCGTAGATGGCATGGCATCTGGGATACCCGCTATCACAGACCCTGTTCACGAGCGTCTATATTGACGAGATGCTCGAGCCCATGCCTATGACTGTTGAAGGGGTCAGCTTCCTCAAGGACTCTCCTCCAAATTACCACCCGCCCGCACTGTTACGCGTGCTCAGGGCGTATTGTATAGGCCTTGTAAAGACTTGTGGATATGTTGCCCAGCGGATGAAGAACGAGTCGTACTACGAGGTGCGTCTCTGTTGATGACAGTGACAACCTGTGCATGCTATTGACAATTCTTTGTAGGAAGAGGATTTCGTCAGTCACACTTACCACCGAACGATGCTGGAACAGCTTGACCTGGACGCCGTTTTACGCTGCTTGGAAGAGGCCATGACGTTAGTTGAAGAAATGCGTGCTACGTTGACAAGGGAGGTGGCGGAAGCTCTGAATGCTCGGATGCAGATCAGAATCGCCTTCTTGAAAGCCGTAGCCGCCTCTGAGAACACAGCCGACTCGAAGGGGGTAAAAAGCGCCTGGGCCGAGGCCGTCGAAGCCGTCTCCCGCTTCAAGAAAACTCTCGGACTCCCAACAACCCCCGTGCCTGATGCGTTCCGCGCCCAAATTCAGCAGAAGTTGGCCAGCACCATGCCACCACGGCCGATCGTCGAGCTGAGCCTGGAAGATGCTGTGGGCCACCTCACGAGGCTGTTTCAAGACTCTTTGAAAGCTGTGGATGCTGTTGAGTACTCCACTCCCGAGGCGCTGCTGGTAAGATCAAATCTCTGTTCTCAACTTTTGGATGATGGTCCGATTATTCTTTGTCTAACCTCCTGAGCCCAGACATTTGTGTCGGTATTCCAGGCGAAGAAGCCGCAGCCACTTGTGTATACTCGCTGTCTGCTCCAAGGGTTAATCTTCAACGATGTGGTGATCCTTTGCAACAAGAGTATGCGGCAAGTCTTGGACGACGACTTCTCCTTGCATACCCTGTCCTACAGCGACCTACTCAACAGGGCTAACGATGATGTCGAAGCCCCTCACGATCCACGACATGTCATGGCCACTGAAATGGAGAATTTCCGCCAGAAGGCGGCGCCCGTTTATTTCGAGCTTCTGCGGGTATTGTGCCTCAACCGATGCCGTGTGAGGCGTACTCTTGTGCACCTCGTCCGCGAGTGGGATATGCTCCACGGTGAGGCCGAGCAGCTCGATCAATCCCTACAGGAGCGGACTCAGGAGGAGGCCCTGACACTTAGTATTTCCGGCAACCCGCCCACGCCTATGCACTCCCTGCCCCTCTCATCGTGGGCATGTCTCCACAAGCTCCGAGTCATGAACTGGATCATCCAGCTTGGCTTCGAACTGGATGTCTACCAACCGGACGAACTGGCCGGAATGTACTGGTACCTAAACTACCTCAGCAAGCAGCGCTTCCAGCTCATCGAGCGGACCAAGGCCTTCGTCCACGCGCACGCTCGGAGGGCCAGGTTCCAAAAGCCGGCGAGGCCCGAGGTCGAGCGCCGGATCGTAGCGTCCGATGCCTTCCTGCGCTTCGCGCTCGTGGAGGCCGCCATAACGTGGGACCTCTCCGACGCGCTCACGAGCTTGTACACCGCGCTCCTGCGCCTCGGTCTGATGAAGCCGCCCCCACGACCGTACAGCACGGATGAGCTGCGGTACGAGCTGCGCATGAAGCCCTTCGCCACCGTCGGCATGCCCGAGCTGCTCCCCTACACGGTGTTCCGGGAGGCCATCGACCAGGGAGAAGTCTCGACGGAGAGGCTGCTGGAGAGCGCGGCAAAGTCGGCGGCCGGCGCGAGGAAAAGCCTCGAGAGCATGACGAAGCTCGACGCGAGGATGACGTACTCAGGCATGAGCTACGAAGGGTGGCTGGAGCAGACCAAGGGCGCGCTCAAGTCGTCCATTGCTCTGGGTATTGCTGTCGCGACGCTGCAGAAGATGGCGAGGGCTGCGGGCCCCGGGTCGGAGATCAAAGGGAGGGTGGAGGTCCCCGAGGCGTCCAAGGCCTATCACGAGTGGTGGATCGTACCGAAGATAATTCCCCAGGCGACATGAGTGGACTTTTTGCATGTGGAAGCTTTGAGCCCGACGTTTCGAACAGTGGGCGCTTTCTGGGGTTGTTCACTCAGAGGACACTACCGTTCTGATGGTCTGCCTTCTGCATCCTGATATGGAGAGCATCTAGTTGCACAAATGTTTTGTTTGAAACTTCTAAGTTGGCGTTGATACTCATACAACGATAGACAAGTTAAGGTCTTCAGGAAATGTGCCGAAGTCTGAAAACCCCTGAAAAGGAGCGTACCTCAAGAGGATCGCCTGGTATCATCATATACATGCACCCCTCTCTTTTCCATCCAATATAGCTCTCCTACACCGCTCGCTAGAGCAGGCAGGCAGATTGCTCTACTGTTCGCTCCGAGCCACTCCCCTTACCCGAATCGTGCCAGTTTCCCAAAACGGTTCTCAATAACTGTGGACTTCTGCACCCCTAGGACTTGGAGTTGTGAACTACCAAAGCCGCCCTCCATACTTAGGCCTTCTTGGCGCCCATTCGGAGCTTGACAGTTTGCGCATAAAGGACGTCCTTGAAGGCGAAGAGGAAGGCGGCGGTCAGAACACTCTGAGTGACCTTGGGGCCGATGCCTACGAAAGTCAAACTGTTAGAACCTTGCACACATCATAAATAGGAAGATCATTGTCGCAGGGAATTTAAGGGGGGATAATATACCCTTGTAAAGGCCAGCGTAGCCCTCGTCCTTAACGACGCGCTGCAGGGCTTGGAACACACCCTCCTTCTTCTGACCGTGCCCGGCGACGTGCATCTGGCTCTTCACCGTGATGTAGGGGTAGGTGATGGAGGTGGCGAAGAGCTTGGAGACGGCGCCGAGGTAGAAGGCGGTGGTGGGGGTGATCTTGCGCCTCTTCTCCAGCGAGTTCTTCAGCTGCTCGAACAGCGTGTACTGGAGAATGGGGTTGATGACGAGCACCAGCGCCGGTACCACGCCGGCGAAGAAGGCCTGGGGCCCCTCGTTCCTCAGCATGGAGAGGAAGGTGCCGATGGTGCTCGGCTTCTTGGCCGGCGCCGCCGGCTTGCCGGCCTCCTCGTCACCCGCCGGCTTGACGTCCTGCTTCTTGGTCGTCATGCGGGTGTTGAGTACCCAGATGGGGTTCGTGAGGATGACGGTCGCGGACCCGGCGATTGCGCCGGCAATCATGGACTCGGCCGTGGTGAGCTTCTTGGAGGCGCGACCGGCCTTGGCGGCGGCGGCCTCGAAGAAGGCGCGGGTCCACTCGTACCAGTAGTAGTACACGAAGTTGGTGACGCTGATGCCGAAGAGGGCGGATTCGAGGCCGGAGTAGAGGCCGGAGATGCCCTCGCGGGCGACAATGCGCTGGACGGCCTCGAGGAAGCGGGACTCGGCACGCTTAGACTCAACCTGGGCGCGGGTTGAGAGAGTTATGAGCGGGTAGCTATTTTTGGTATTAGTGGGCAAGTTCCGTAGGAGCCACATATTGGGTCTTTGGGGGAGGACATATGGATGTGGGCTAGGAAGGGAGTGATGTACGTTAGGGCCATGGAGAGGATGCCGCCGCCGGCACCAGCGAGGGCGTGAGCCACATTGTCATTCTGTGGAATAACAGGCTTGGTAGACATGTTCGCGGTGATGACAAACTGGTCGAATCGTTCAGAGAGAAAAGGACTAGGTATAAGTGATCAGGGAAGTCCCGTAAAGCAAGGGATGATATCAATGGGTTGAGATAGGCGATGGAGAACAAAGGAGTGGAGGGCGGCGCTGGGACGGGTACAGAAGAGACCTAGGTTGGAGGTTGATAAATAACAGGCAGGAAGATAGAAGGAGTCAACCAGGACTACGAGTAATAAGGGAAGTTTATAATATGTTTGAAGTTGTTCAAGGGCGAGGTTTGATGCAGTCCCCTTTCATCCAACCTCGCCGAAACGTAGGGTTTAAGCCGAGGTCGAACAGCGTCATCTCGGCTTCTGGCGCGACCAGGACCTGCGGGGAGGCTTTCCACTATGCGGGAGTGCGGGGAGTTATGTCATCCAACACCCATGCAACATGTGAGCGTGGAGCTCACAGTCACGTTTCCCCACAGCTCGGGACGAGACGGACGGTTGATGACATAAGAATACCCTTGTGAAGATACTAGACACTGTATTACACACTGTCCCAGTCAGACCGAACTGCACAGTTTATTATACAGTTTTTGTGTGTTTATTCACTGTGGAGAGAACGGAGTGTTTGAACCCTCTGGTGCCTGGTTGTCCCGCTCAACCGAAATAAACAAAACATGCACGAATCCTAAATTCACAGCGTGAGGTGAACCCCATACAACCCGGCATCCACAATAATCCACCCACCCCCTTCGACATCTTCAACTCGGATCTCTATTGAGCTTGCTGATTCCATGGTGGCAGCTGCATCTGCAGTCTGATCGATCAGCCTCTAATCATAAGCTACCTCCCTGAGCCATACACAGGGAAGGCGCGACCCGCGTAATTCACCTACCTACCGTTCACGTTCACGTTCACATCCGCCTCTTCTCCCACCCACCATTCCACCGCAACTCGACGCGACACGAGTTCCCGAGTCCAGTTATCATAATGGACTCAGACGACGACATAATGTCATCACCAGATCCTCTTAATGACTCGCTATCATCGAGCATCGCGCGCCGCATCACACGAAGCCACCGCTCTCAGAACTTTGTATCACTTGGGCGGGCGAGCGCCTCCCCGAGGAAACGGACGTTTGCCCTTGAGATTGGGGACAACACATCGCCGCAGAGGCTCTATGTTACCGTTGAGTCGGAACAGGGCAGCACATCAGACACGACGCGACGTCGCCTCTTCTCGCCGAGCCGCAGCCCAACTCGAGTTATCCGTCGATTCGAGAAGGCCACAACCACTACCATTCCTCTAAAGGGTACCTCCGAGGTTCCAGAGAGCCCCTCACAAATGCCCATCTCTACACCAAAGCGAAGAGGGCGTCCGCCCAAGAATGCACCGACACCAAAGCCGGGAACCTCCAAAAAGAGGGCGGCCACACCCAGAAAGGCCACGCCTGCAAAACCGCGAAAGACAAAGACGACCACATTTGACGGAGGAGCCAACACAGAAGTGACACCCAAGCCGTCACGGACAAGGCGGGCGACGAGATCGACTAGCAGTCAGCTCTCCTCAGAGATGGATATTCAAGCTACTCCACAAGCACCATCGTCTCAGGCCAGTCGAGGCACTAAAAGAAGATCTCCGGACGACGAGCCCAGCTCTGTTCCTGTGTCATCAACGAGGAAGCGTGGGCGCCCACGCAAAAAACCTTTGGAAGTTGAGATGCCGGAGGTGAACGAGCTCCCTGAGCTAGTAGAGGATCCTGGATACGCTACCACGCAAGGCGATAGCATCGAAGTGGCTACCTCACCTTCGCTTCCCGGAACGACTCATCCTTCTTCTGCGGGAAAGGTTATCCCGGAATCAGAAGGTGATATCTGGATGGCTACCCTTTCAGATGAGCCAACACCACGTGCTGTCTCACGATCGACCTCGTTCACCGTGGCGGCCGATGATAACCCCGTCAATGCAGACAATGTTCCCCAGGACACTGGTTATGCACCCATGGCCGAGCCCGCGGGCGATGATAGTATGTCCGTAGCCAGCCGGGAGACTACACAGCAGCTTGAGTCTGAGGTGGAGTATCAGATGGCCGAGGACCAAGGCCTGTCCACCACCAGCGAGGCCGCTCCCGAGGTCGACGAGGATGGGCATGGTCGTGCCGGGGAACACGACACAATCGTCCAGTCAGAAGAGTTCAGCATGATATTCATGGATTCTATACCGTCGCTCCACCCGGATACAAGTACTGCGGTTGATGAGTTTCGTGATGAGATCGAGATTGGCGAGGAAACCAATATTTTCATCAACCGGACCCTTGAGACTATCAAAGAAGGGATGCAGAGTGAAGACGGCGACGATGAGGATGAAGTCGAACAAATACGCCCCGGGCAGGATCCCATTGCCATACGCAGCCCGCAGGACGGAGCTGAACGGGAGTTACAGGCCGATCATCTGGACGAGCGTGGTGACGAAAATAAAGACATCCGGGAAGATGAAGACCGGACATCCCGGCATAAGACACCAGAGGCCAGCGCACTTACCGAGCGGATGCCTGCCAGTATGGGCCAGAAGACTCCGACGGAAGCTGCATCCAATTTGTCACCAGTAAGGGCAAGCCCTTCGCCACGATGGTCTGGCAGCCCTCGACGCATGAAGGGTCTACCCCTGAGCAGGCAGCTACTCTCATTCAAGGCAAAGCAGGCAGAGCATAGACACACTGGGCAGTCTCCCTCACCAGCCAGATTCCCCACTTCCAAGTCGTCGCCAATGCCAGGCTCCGGTCAGCTCGGTGACGATGAATCCAACCTGTATGAAGATTCTTTTTCTGAAATTCCGGATGCTGTTTTGGCTGCAGCGACCCCCAGGCGACCACAAGGTGCTACAGCGCACTCTCCGTTTGGACGAGGACCATCGAGTCTTCTTGGGTCAGAGCCTCGCGACAGAGGATCCGCGGCTTCTAAGCGAAGCACGCTCTCAGACACTGCGAGATCAAACGCTAGCCGTCCGCTAACTCCCGATGACACTCCTTCCCCGATCGAGGATGGAATTAACGAGCCGAAGCCGAGCGGTGGCTCCACATCAAACCAATCAATCCCTTCAACGCAATCTCACCCGCCTCCAGGTGCTCTACACCAACCGGGTGATGCTCACAGCCAAAGTAATGCACAAGACAACATTACGCCGGTTGGCCTTGCATCCTCGCCTCAACTTCCCGTCTTGCCTAATGCAGAACTCCAAAATTCGACGCATGCTAAGGTGCGAGATAGTCGGCCGACTCTGTCACCCATTGTACGGGCTGGTCTTGCTCTGCAGAGCGTAACTTCTGATCACTCTTCTCCTATGGGACGTAGGAGTGTTTTGAGAAGCCCTTTCAAGGCATCCGGAAGTGCGGTCGCTCGTTCGGAGTCTGCCACCCAAACGGATGACATCCGGTCTACTCCTCTCAATACTGCGGCTCGTAGGACTCAAAAGGAAGCAGTGCTGCCGCCCTCGGAAGATGACCCTTTTGGCCACAGCTCGGTTCACAATGGTCAAGCTTCCTTTATGAAAGCACTTGACGAGAGCATGAGGCGGTCGACGCGTAGCTTGGAACCTAGTTCA
The DNA here is from genome assembly GCA_037040375.1 of Basipetospora sp. M8501. NCBI lineage: Eukaryota > Fungi > Ascomycota > Sordariomycetes > Microascales > Basipetospora > Basipetospora sp. M8501. The sequence goes on from JAXQGT010000048.1 coordinate 24,642, forward strand.
AGGCTTTCGCTCTCTGGGACGACTCGAGGAATCGTTGATCATGATGACGAGATGAGCTGGGTCGCCGAGGACACTATTCCTTTGCCTAATCCCACTGGTACGGCAACGTCCAGAGACGCGAGCATGGTGGCTACGTTCGGCTCAACCGCACCCCCACCAAACGCTATGGATGATGCCGCCATTGATGATGTGCAAGGTGAAGATGACGATGAAGGCGACCTTTGGGTGGCCGAAGCCGAGCGACCAACACCAAATCCACCAAGACAACAGGCCATTGCGACAAAGCCCGTAAACCCCCCTCGACGGACAACGATACCAAACACTTGGAGGCAGAAGGTCAACCGCACCATATCCTTGAATGGTTCGATGAGGAGCAGCAGGATTGCGGATGTTCAGGATTCGAATCAGATGGAAGAATTTTCCATGGTGTCGCAGCAGAGCCGGGCAACCCAAAAGCCCATTGAGAGCAGCGCTGCTAAGCCAGGGGTGGCTGGCAGGGTGGACCTATCGAAGTATTTCTCGTCCCCGAACATGTTGCCCACGACCCTGACTGCGCTGGATCCTCAAGCATCCGAGTCACATGTAGCTAAGGCTATATCGAAGTCTGCGATTCCTGTACTCCCGACAAACTCAATGTTTCCGACCATTGCACAGAAGGAGTTCCTCCCTGGCTCCTCGCGCGGTACAAGCCTCTTTTCCCCATCGCGCCGGGCGCCAACAGAGCAAAGTGAGCCCGACAGTCAAGGGGCACCGTCAACGCCAGAGAGGGTTGAGCTCCCAGTGGTGGAGCAGAAGAAGAACTTCACCCCTCGCTCCGGACAAAAGACCCGCAGTCTCTTCGAGCCGGCGACAGCAACTTCTCCTCTCATTCCTACCCCGCCGCGGATGCAGCTCACGCGTGACGATATTTCGCGATGGCAGGAGCAGACCTCTGCGACTTCACCGTCGTCCCCGGGACTTTCCCGAGGAGAGAGCACTCCCCGTCGACCACTTCCTCACAAGACCATGTCTCCGACAAAGTCCTGTCTGCGCTCCCCCCTTAAGCCCCGCACGCCCGGTCGGGTAGTTGAGTTCGCCAAGGACCTTGTCATGTCCCCGCTCCAGCAGGCGTCTCAAGCCAGAGCTCAGAACACCAGTGGGATCACCCCACCTCTGAAGCTCAACCCTCCCAAGCTAGCCTTTGTTGCTACAACTGCAGAGGATAAGGAGAACAGTCAGCACGGTGGCTCGGACGTTTCCATGAAGGACGCACCGCCTCGCCCCACGCCTAAGCAATCTCAGGCGACTGCGAATCAATCGACGAAGCTTTCTCAGACCACTTGGAGCAGGCGTCACTGGCTTTATCTAGACGAGCTTCTGGAACTACGCCGTCGGGGTCCGTTTGATTTCGATCCACAGGAAGGGGAATACCTGCCAAACTCCGATGATCTTCTGGGATGTGTTGTCTCTTCGCAGGGCGAGTCAATGAAACTCGAGAATTGGCATCTTGATGTCGTGGATGCATTCAAGTCAGTGGTTGGAGGCTGGGAGGAGGTCGTTTTGGCGAAGAGGCTGTTCGCCTTGATTGTTGGAGAAGAGCGGAGGGGGATGAATCGGTGGCCAAAGGTTCCGTATGACGCCCTCCGTCCCGAGGCTTAGTATGAGTTGCATGTATGATGACTTTGATTATTGTGTTACGAGGAAGGATGCATTGTTGGGACGTTAGGGGCTATAGGGGCTACCTGTGTTACTTTCTGGGTTCAAGGCTATTTCCCACTTCTTTTTCTTTACTGCGCAGGCGCTCGTGCAGCCACTTCTCAGAACACCAAGTGTCATATACCGCAGGCGTTTTGATACATTGAAGTTGGCATGGATAAGGATCCCAAAAATGAGTGATGATCTCAACTGAAAGGCTCCATGTTCTGTAGTCTCTGTGCTAGGATTATGGTACAAAATGGCAAGCCAAGTCCTTCGCATGCCCATACACGCCACATCACCGTTTCTTCCTGCGGTAATCATCCAAGCCGCGAAGGCCCGCTTACTCCAACAAGGAGGCCTGGTTGATGTACAGCCCGTCGACTACATTGCTCAGCTTCTCTACGGTGGACAGCGCAGCATCGTAGCTCTCGTCCCTGTGCGTCTCGTCAAAGATGATGAGGCACCCGGCTCCCTGGTCGAGAACGCCGATGATGACCTTGTCGAGGATCATCTGAGAGAGCTTCCTCTCAACCTGCTGGGTGTCAAGCCCGACAATCTTGGCGACGTGGTCAATCTCAACGCGAGAGAAGGGCTCAATGACCTTGATGAGGTTCTGCTCGAGCATGGCGTCGTAGAGGCGGCGGAGGTGGTTGCGGATGAAGGCGTCGCTGCCGAGCTCGTAGCGGTAGGCGGCCAGAGCGCGCTCGTACTCCTCGAGGGAGCGGTTGGCGTGAGCGCGGGCGACAGCCTTCATGGCCTCGAGGTTCTGGCCGGCGTACTTGAGGGCCTGCTTGGACTGGAGAAGGGTGTTAACGTCCTCGGCGAGGTTGAGCATGATCTTGCACAGGAGCATGTACTGCAAGGCGGCGGTGGCCTTCCCCGGCTCGTCCTGGCTGTGGTAGCCGTCGAGGGCCTCGATGAAGTAGGAGAAGGCGGTGTTGAAGTCACGGTCCTCGGCGTGCAGCATGCCGGACTGCATGTCGAGGTCGGACTGGAGGCGGGGTGGGGTGTAGACGGAGGCGGCGCTGGTGCGGGCCGAGGTGAGGGCGGCGCGGGCCTTGGGGATGTTGCCCAGGGCGTGGTAGACGCGCGACTCGAGGAGCTGGACCTCGACGAGCACGAGCTTGTCGTCGAGGCGCTTGAGCTCGCGCAGGAGGCTGTTGATGAGGGTGAGGGCGTCGTAGTAGGACTGCTTGGCCATGTAGAGCCCGACAAGGCGGGTCTCAAGGTTCTGGCGGAGGAAGCTGCGGCGCTCCGAGGTGGCCCACTCTATGCAGGATTTCGTGACCGCGATTTGGATCTCGTTGGAGTTGGGGATGTCGTTGAAGAGGTCGAGGAGTTGTTTAACTAGCAAGGAGGGGTTGGCCAGGGTTAGTCCGCTGAAGGGTTCCCTGAGGACTGCGGAATCCCGGTGGCCTCCATTACTCTAAACGCACCTAGCTTGGCAGTTTTCGCCTTTGCGAACGATGAAAGTACTGTCCGGCTCGTCTTGACGAGCTCCACTAGTTCTGACGTATTCCTAGCAACAATGTTAGCATCAGCCGCAGGCCCACACACAGATGCAGAGCAAACTGCACGTACTTCTCATCCCTGTAGAGCTCACCCAGAGCTATGAGTGCCGTCTCGTACTCCCTAATGGCAGCCTCTGATGTCACGGAGGGCGGTTGGGAGATGATGTCCTTGAGCTGTTGTTCCGCCTTCCTCGGGTCGTCCTTGACCAGCTTCTGGGCCTCCTGCACCCTGGCCGAATCTCCTTGCGCCATAGCTTCTTTCGTGTAGTGAGCTACTATGGAAGATATAAGAGGAGAAGTAGGTTGTATGGGTCGATTGGTGGGAGCGATTCAAGGTGATGGAGGTGGTTTTGCGTCAGGTTCGAGCTTGGTGGTTGCGGTGCCGTCAGCCTTCTTTCTGGGCCTCCTAAACAAGCTAATGTCCGATCTCTTGTGGAGCATTTGCGCGTCGCATGGCAGCCTCACAAGTGCCGGAATATTTATATTCCGAAAAAACACTATTACATAATCGACTATTCCTACGCTCACAGCTGCACCGTGTATCAACATCAACACTGAACCACATCTCCAGGCCACTGTGAAGTGACCGTGAATCCATGATGAGGTCGGTTTAGAAGGCCATGTTCCATGTCTTCAATACATCGATCCATTACACTTGTATACATCCATGCAGTAGAGAGACAGACCGAATACGCCAATGGCCGTTACGGCCTCCCAACGAATGAGTGTAGAGTGTCCTCGGTCTCCGTCGTTTTGTCCCATCCTTCACAATGCCTCGACCACCCGCTCGCCGACTTCCGCTGTCGCCTCATGCCACTCGCCCTTCATCAATACGATGGCGCCGTGCTTTAAGCGTTGGGCAATGGTTATGCCCTCCGCTTGCGCTGGATAGCACGGGAGCATCTAACACCCAGGAACATGAAAGTTGGAATACTCTCCGTGGAACGCCTCTTGCTCTACCCATCGATGCGGTGCGCGACGGGGTGGCGGACGAGGTATACCGGCAATTCTTGTTCAATGTGTGCATACATGAATGTAAACATCAACGAGCTTCTTCCTCACCATGGCTTGGGCCTGGAAAGGGATCGTCACAATCTTACTTCTACTTCGTATCGGCCGCTCTTGCCCTATTTGAAGCCCCAACTGTCCAAGGTGCTGCCTAAGGCATTCGTGGCATATTAAGGTTCCTTCTATATCTGTAGTAGACAGTGGACGTACTTACTGCTTGGAGGTACAGTCAAACTACGTATTCCACGTCGTTTACTTCCTCTTGCGCTTTACCCTGTGCCCTTATTTGCGCCAACGTCAATTGTCTTCCTTTTTTTATCACTCTTCCTATTTCCGACACTCATGGTCTCTATAACCTCACCATGTCATGGCCGATGCTGAGCCAGTCGCCCCCGCAAAAACACATGTCGGATACACATACGAGACAGGAGGCACATGAAAGCGAACGGAACCTCAACGAGAAGCCGCGGCACTGGCGCCACGTTGAGCTTCCGGATGCCTACTGCGTCCTCTGCCGGTTCCATGTATATCCGGGCGAGTATGTCGGGTCAGGTAAGAATGGCCTCGATCTACTTTTAACCGGTGGTTGCTGCACTCTCCTCTGTGGACATATCACTAACCCATTATGCCTGTAGTCATAGGCAACTGGGAATCTGCCACCCACCACGGTCACTCTGCAAGCTTCCCATTTCCTGCCGGGTTTCGCGGTGGAAGTGTTGTTGTCTACGAGCAAAAGCGAACGAATCGCTGGCCGCTCTGCCAAACGCTAGACTGTCCTATCTGCTTAGACAACGGGATCGATTGCTTTCTCTACCATGTAAACTGCTTGCAGATGGTCAATTCAGCGTCAGTCAACCCTTCGCAAGAGCCTCTCCGGCTCAGCGATATCTGGACCATCGGCCGCTGGATTCAACCCATGAGCAAAACACGGTATCATACCAACCACACGCACCAACTGACTCTGAATGACTTCACCCAAAACAATCCCCTCTTGAGCCGCCTGGCACGCTTACCGCAGGATCTATATGACGAGATAGTGCGTCTGAGCATCAGCTCTCCGTTATGGCGACTTCTTTCCGCCTGGTATCGTCGATCCCTCTATTCTACGTTACTGGACAGCGATTCAGTCTGGTACCAAGTGAGCAAGCTATCAATCCAAGCATGGAACCGTCATGAAGGCACAAAGCACTGGAGTGGGGAGTTGAATGGTCACCATCCCCGCTTTTTCATCGCCCTGGACGATATGGGAATTCGAGAACTGGGATTTTTCAGAGTTGACGCCCATCCATTTGCTACCAACAAGGCACGTGGGCTGTGGTATGTGGTGGAGAAGCCCAAGCGAGTACGGCAGGCCCGTTTGGAGACGCGGGTAAGCGACCCATCACTCAACTGGCTCGAAATGTGGCATCCGGCTTACTAGAGATAGGGGCCATTCTTACGAATGGCGACCCGCGAGCGCTTCGTGCTTTGGGATGACCCCAACCCTCCTTCGATCTCGGATATCACATGGTACGACGACCTGAGGCTTCCGCGGCAGATTCACTGCCTCCAGCTGGAAGGGTTGTCTGCTATAAGCTTCTACTACCGCAAGGGGAGCTTTCGCTGGATGGTTCCGCACAGAAGCGGCGCTGTTGACTCGAATTGCCAAACACCACTTACTATACCCACACCTATTGATGACGACAGGCACGCGCGAATATTGTTTCCACTTGCCAAAGGAGAACATGTCCACAATATAGGTGTGAACAAAAGCCATGACTCTATGCAGCTCTGTGTAAGTCTCCCAAAGTCCCCTGCGCCGGCTACACCTCTTCTGACACACCTCTCAAGATCTGGACCTGCAAAGGGAGAGTTCAGATGCTGGGCGATTTCGCGGGAAAGCTGTTATCTGAAGAAGATTACTTCACTTGCCTCTTTCAACCCCCCTTTTCCCATATCTTCTACAACCATACATCTCACCCAGGCCGACACCAGAACTTTGGAGTTCTTAGCCAAGTGGACCACAACTCCCGAATAGTTCATCGTCATGCAGATTCCCTCTTCCACTACAGTCTCGAGGGCACGAGGGACTCTGCATACGTCTCCGAAGCGTCTCTCGAAGACGTCAAATCAATGGGTATCCTTCTCCGCGCATCCTCGCGGGAATCCAAGCGGGAGACGGCTATTGGTGCAATTCTCAACTACGAGAATGGCACCCATGCTACACTAGGAAGATGGTCCGGCCAAGGCTCGTACGTTGAAGTCGTGGCTCCGGTTGCGATACACCACAAGATGACCAACGAAGGCTGCATTGTCGTATGCGAGGGTCATCAGTCCACGGGATCTGGCGGTCAGAATCTCGGCCAGGGTTTCACAAAGAAGCCTATGAGCGGGACAATTGAGTGGTGGTTCAACGATCGGCGAACGCTTCAACTTGTGTGACAGGCATATTGACTTGCTATAGCTTAGTGTTAGTAGATGGGAGGTTGGTGAGGAAAGTGCTGGCAATTGCCGTCTAGATACATCCCAAATACATTGATCAAGGATTACGTTGGCGAAGGTGGAAGTGCGGGAGGTGTTAATGGGAGTGAGAGTGACTGCGATCTGTGATGCTCCTTGAGCTGACTAAGGAATGATTTCACGTGACTCTGCATGATTACCTAAGGACAGGTACCTCAACTTCACTGGCGACCCCTACTACCTTATGTGAGAGAGACGACGACCGACGACTTTGCTCTTCATTCCAAACAGCGTCCCTTCACCGGCCTACTTTCTTCTCATTCCAACCGATCCATAACCTCGATCCCGACTAATACTCAAACGCCTACGGGGGCTTTGCAGTCGTTGAATCAACACCTTTTCCTCTCAGCGTCCCCCCCCTCGTTCCAGGACCGCCTTACCATCCCCTGTTCACGACAACAAACCTTTCTCGATTTACGACCGCCTGCGTATTGTAGCTCAGCTTCAGTCGTTTCGGTGGCTCCCCCAATGAGTCCAGAAGAGACGTGAATAGACTCTAGCGCTGCTTGGTTGTTGGCCTGTTGCTGCCTAACGGAAGTGAATGTGAGATTGGCATACAAGAAGAAAAAAGAAAAGGGAAACCACCCAAAACTGCGCTCGACCTCGGTGATCCAGACTGGAGCAGGCGCCTTGCACTTGTTGTTTAAAGACAGTGCAGGCAGTTGGATGGCACCAATCCCTCATAGCAATAATCTTTTCTGCCGAATTTGTGTCCAGCGGGGATCTTGACTTTTCCTTATCCCCCAACCATCCTCTGTGAAGAGCTGGCTTGGGCATTCGTGATAACGGCTTTTCTACATCGCGGATCCCTCCTCTACCTCTCCAATCATTGGCATATTCCCGTTCTCCCGAATATACTTGCTTCCTACCTGTCAGTCTGAGAGGCCTCGGGGCTTCTTGCGGCCCCAGCGACAAACATGTCGTATGAAAACACAGCAGCGGAGGTGGCGGAGGATTTCAAGACGGCGCTAGAGGACATGATCTCCATCACCCGAATCGAGATTATGAACTTGTGCCAAATTGCTCGCGAAAACACCGAGTATGCTTTTGAGATCTCTGAAGTTCTTGTCGCCCACATAAATAGGGTATGAGAAATCGCTTTGCGTAATGCCCCGATTATCTGTCTCATTCCCGTCTCGACAAGCTTGGCCACTTTTGCCTCGCATGCTCGAGGATGACACGAATTCCTGCGGGCCATCTCATCCATGACAATCATGCTAATACGGCTTTTGCTATCCAGACACCACCCCAGAAGAAGCTCGCTGCGCTATACGTGCTAGACGCAATCGTCAAAAATGTCGGCACGCCATACACCCTCTATGTGGCGCCTAAGCTCTACAGCACGTTCATGGAGTCCTATGCGCGCGTGGAGAACCCTGTCCGACGAAAGATGGAGGAGATGCTCAAGACGTGGAAGGGCCCCGTTCCCGGCTCGATAGATACGAAGCCTGTCTTCCCGCCGGACGTCGTGCTTCCTATCGAGAAGGCGCTCATCAAAGCTCATAACTCCGCCTTACAGACGCTTCAGCAGTCGCGAAAGACACAAGCCCATGTTCTTGGGCGCCCTCCCCCAGTTGCGCAGCACCGAAACACACCCACCCCTCCCAATGCTGGGGTCCTTCCATACACCCATACCCCTACACCGGATCCAAATGGTGCGCATCGAGGTACCCCCCAACATCAGGTACGTGTCCCTCATCCATTTATACTTCCTTGAGGACGACTAATAACATTTCTCCTGTCAGACGGCGCTTCCGGTTCCGGGGTCTGGTACTCCCAACCCACCAGTCTACGACTCCAATGCCACACAGCCGGGATATGGGGTTTCTACCGGTGTGAGCGGAGACGTGTTGAATAGAACCATTCAAGACCTCATCGTTGCCACGCGCGTCGAGTCCGCGCAGGCTCCGCACGACCAGGGGATCCAGACGAGACTCCGCGCGCTCGTGGACCTGCAGGCCATAGTCCAGGGCAAGAACCTGCCGCAAGACCAGCTTGTGCTAGTTAAGAAACAAGTAGATGAGCTTGCCGTGAAGATGAGAGTCCCGCAGCACCACCCTCACCAACACCTACAGCAGCATCACGGCCACCAGCAAGCAGCGCCGCAACTACCAGTAGGCGGCGTCTCAGCACCTGTGGTCCCCGTTCCTCCTGTAGCTGTCGCTGGCCCAGTAGCTCCCGTCATACCCGTCTCCTTGCAGGGCATGATGCCCGGCATGGGTGCCCCGGTGTCAACGACGCCTGTGCTTGGGGGCGCTGCTGCGCCGCCTGTAACCCTTGACGCCATCCTAGGGAAGGGCGCCCTTGCCGCTCTACTAGCGCAGCAGACAAGTTCCTCCCGACAGCCGACTCCAGGTACGGGTGCCGTCCCGACCCCTCCCCAACCGGCACCCGTGGCGCCCGTCCAGCCTCCTCCGTCCAATCCGTTGGACCTTATCCAGCAGCTAAGGCAGGCGGGGCTCCTTGGGGGAGGCGCACCAAGCGCCACTCCGACCATCCCTCCCTCCATATCTCACACTCCCGCAGTCCCTAGTCCAGCCGCCGCGACTCCAGTTGTGCCCCCTTCTCTATCGTCGCTACCGCCGGTCATCCAACGAGTCTTGTCACCGATGACGAAATGGGTTCCTCCCCCCGTGCCTACGGACCCCAGCGGCGTATCGTGGGACTTGGCCTCTTTACAAATTCCGTGAGTGTTGGGAAAACAAAAACCCCCCTTCTCCTCGAGACATATTTGTCCTGCTAACGCCCCCTGGATGGAAAAATAGACGGCCGTGGCTCAATGCTAGCCTGTACTCTGAACTGGGGCCACCGTGCTCGCAGTGCGGTCGGCGGTTCAAGACGGACGCCGAGGGCAAGAAGAAGAAGACGGCGCATATGGATTGGCACTTCAAGGTCAGGCAGCGGATGATTGAAGCGGAGAAGCGAGGCCAGTACCGGAGTCACTACGTTTCTAAATCGGTATGCAATCCCATTCTTCCTGTCAACTCCCCCCCCCCCCCCCCTTTTTTTTTTTTCCCCCTTTGGGGAAATCACTTATGTTGTTGTCTCTTATCTTCATT